>UELW01000522.1:8418247-8718401 GCA_900490495.1 Danionella dracula | reverse complement strand
AGACTTGCCTGCAAATGAATTTGGTCTATCAGGAGGTGTTGAGAGAGAAGCTAGCTGAGCTAGAGTCTCTCCTTGCTGATAATCAACAGCAGCAGGTAAGGGCTCTAAACTCATTGTGATATAGATTCATTTCAATTCAATTAAAAAAAAATTTTATTCAGTATAGCGTACCGTAGTATAGCATTTTAGGAGCAAAATTATGATGCAAATTAAATTTCTTATATCGTTTAGCCATGTAAATCAGGTTTTGTTAATTGAAAATTAATTTTCAACTTGCATCTGAGTTTAATTGTCCAAATTTTCTAAAAACGTTTTTTAGTTAATGTTTTAAAAACAACCATTTTTTAAGCAAAAATCTTATTTTACACATTTGAGGATCATGGTCCTTCATTCCACGTCTGTATCAGCCAAGCAAGTTGCTGTAAAGCTAGTGACCGAAGTGAAGAGTGAAGAGAATATCCAAACACTCGCATACAAGTACACACTTATTTAACATGAATTGATTTATGTTTGTAAACAATATATGAATTATTTTGCTCCATACAGAAGATTTTGTATATGCTGGTGTTGTCTGTTTACCTGATTGTGCTTCTCTCCATCACTTCAGATGGAGCGGAGTGAGTGAATGAAAATGCTCGCTTTCTGTTGAGCATTGCCTACCTGTAAAATTTCTGAAATATCTTAATATTTTTACCTAGTAATTATTTTTGAAGCTAAACAGATCTCGTATAGATCACGGCAAAGTAGATCTTCATTCCTTATTTCAATACACAAATTATACTTTAAGGTGCACTATGTAATTTTTCTGAGCCAGTTTTACGCCTGTCAAAAAACAAAGATGTCCTTGCATAAATTGCACCTCAACCTGTTTTTCGATTAGCTACATGTCTGTGAGCGAAGTCAAGTGACTGGATGTCTTCTTGCTTGTGCAAGACGTTTTGTTTACTCTCCACTCCAACCCAGCTTTTTCCTTGCTCCAAACTCAATCACTTCACCCTTGTTGACGACTGAAACTACAATTAATCAGAGAAAAAACAGGCAATAAAGACCGATCAGAGCTAAAAATGCAATAAACTTCATAAGCACACTGCAGTAAACGCACATTTAAATCGATTACTTTTTAGTCCAGCTTTAAATCTGGCTACATATTAGATCCTCTAATCTCTTCTGAAGCTGGTTCCAAGGTAAAAGGTGAAAAGCCGTCAAGTTAAGCTCTTAAGAAAATTAATCATAATATTAATAAATAAACCACTGGACAAAACAATTAACTGAACACTGGCAAGTCTTTTAGAGAAAAATATTCATGTATAAAATGAATTAAACTGCTGCTTTGTAAGCTGGACCACATTAACTTGGGTTTGCTGTGCTTCCAGTGTACCTCAATAATTCTCTACAAAGTTTGCAAATAGCATGGCTCTTAAAACAGTCCAAACTTTGGTTTTTTGTTTACCACATTGAGGTCATAATTAAAAATTAATGGCTAAGTAGATGCTACGAAGCTATGTTTTTTAGAGTGTAATCACCTGGTTTCCTTTACCATGTTTCTGTTATTAGCAGTACACTACCAGAAATCACTCTATTGTATTGGTATAATGAATGTTAGCATTGCTTATAGCTGTATGTGTCTCCACAGAAAGAGCTTGAGGTCCAGCTGTCGGTCCCTGGTCATGTGAATCACGGCGTTCCTGGAGTTCCTCCTCAGAAGCAGTTTGTTGGATTCTTCATGAAGCCTTATTTCAAAGACAAACTCACTGGTTTGGTACGTTTTGCAAATCAATCCTTAAATTCAGCCCTTTCTTATGTCAGTTTTACTGTAAAGACTTGATATCTAAAGATTGGTTTTGCTTTCAGGGCCCTCCAGCTAATGACGAAACCAGAGAGAGGATGAGACACTCCGTCCGTACTGCTACTGAGAGGAAGTTAAGAAGATGTTGGTGTTAAAAGCACACTTCTTTGATTTCTAGTTTGTAATTTGATTTGATTTAGTAACTAAAGATAGAATGTGGCTTTATTTTTTTTTTAGGGGAGGGTTGGCAGAAGACTCTGTTGACCAGCTCAGTTGCTAAAGACACAATGAAACGAATGCTGCAACCCAAACTTTCCAAGTGAGTTGTGAAAATGGACAAATAAACCTAATGATGAATTATTGCTCTGCCAAGCAAAAAGTACTTGTTGATCGCTGTGACTACTAGTATTGCCCCTTTTTAGTCTGTTGAAGCCTTGTTCAGACGGCATGATTTTACATCTGATTTTGAATCGACAATTGTTTTTTGTTGCTGACAAGTACCTGAAATCATATAATAAAATATAATCTTGGTTGAGACTGTGTTTGTAAAAAAATAAGTTAACTGGGAGTGCTAGGTGTATGAGGCCTGCCATCTCATTCAAAAAGAGAAAACTGCTCTAAAGGGTCTTTGTCAATATAGGTCTTAAGTTTGATTCTTAAACCTTTTATAACATGTTAATTCAAAACTGTCTTAACCCCTGTGTGGTGTTCATATTATTGTTACTCAGGCAGTGTTTGCAGGTGTGTTGGACTTATTGCCTTTTGGGGAATTCACTAACTTAAGTTACCTCCTCAGAAAAAAATGTGCTACTTCAGGTTACATTTGATATTTTTCCTTGATTTTCGGGTTGTGAAATTAGCTTCAAAAAGTCACTTACCTCATATTTGGTGTAAAAAAATGCTGTATTTAATGGTCTAAATGTGTTTTACAGGCTGGACTATTTTTGTGCCAAACTGTCAAAAGTCGAGAATGAAGAAGAAAAGGAATCAATAAAAAAACAGATGAATTTAATTGAGAACCAAATAACCGAGATAAGGTAAAGGTGTTTTGAGTGTTGCTATCTAATTTTTGATGCCTTTCATTGTTTATTGAAAGGTGTATATGTTTGAGATCTGACAGATTTTACTGTGTTAACACTCATAATAAACTTTAGTAATTCGTCAGCAGGGCTAGTTGTTTAACACATGGTAAAGTCATGTTAAAATTGTGTTGTTTTTTGTGTTTTTTTTTTGCTAACTCTATTTTGGTTGTTACAATGTTTATAAAGGGTGAACTAATTTTCTGTATATTGTAATCAAATGTGTCACCCTAGTGTGCTGAGAGATGATCAGCTTTTGGGTCAGAAGGATGACGATCATGACTGGGAGAAAATATCAAATGTTGATGTATGTAATTCATTTATTTTATTAGCAAATTATTATTATTTTTCGATGGAAATGTTTGTAAAGTTGGATTTGATTTTCTAGTTTGAAGGTTACCGTGAAGCTGATGATTTGAAAAGGTTCTGGCAGAACTATTTGCATCCATCAATTAACAAGTCGATGTGGAAGCAGGATGAGCTTGATAAACTCAAAAGAATTGCAGAAGAGTTCAGGTGCAGCCATTGGGACAAAATCGCTGAGGCTCTTGGAGTAAGGATTTCGCAATTAAATTTTCCTTGATTAGGCTTTACTAATGATGACCTGAACTTGTATGTTTCCCTCTGTTTTTTTCCAGACCAACAGAACAGCTTTCGTCTGTTTTCAGACATACCAACGCTACATTTCAAAGATTCTTCGACGAAATCAGTGGACAAAAGAGGAAGATGTGATCTTCAAAGACCTTGTTGAAAAAATGAGAATTGGCAACTTTATTCCTTACACAGAGTGAGTTTGAATCCTACTCAGTCTGGGATATGAGACGTTGGAATAGGAGTTGAGAATTTGGCGGACCTGAGGGGGCTGGGGTTGGAGTTTTAGTTCAATGTAATTTAGATTTTTTGAGAATGGATGTGGATACAAAATACATTTTTTCCCACATAATGTTTTAATCAGTGTAATGATTCTCTTCCGGATAGTTTATTATATACCCTAGACTCATGAACTTTAATTCCAAATAATTTTTACTTGCAGCCAATCGGTTTAGGATTTGTCATTTACATTTTCTTCTCTGCAAAGATTTGGGGAAATTATAAACAGTTTGTCAGGAAAGCACTATGTTCTCTTAACTAGAGTGTACTTAAACTTACTTAATGCTTACTGGAATTATGTGGAACTAAGTAAATGACATGAATTATTTTAAAGCTAAAAGCCTATTGTTGGCCAATTGATGAAGACCATAAGTAAACGAACACGTTTTAACTATAGAATGTTTTGCCATTAAAGCAATATAGAAATTGTGTGAGTAAATGGTGAGCCCTGCACTTGCCTTTATTTGATGTTTGTTTTGTTTTTATCCTCTAAGAAAAAATTTTATGTGTGCTGAGGGATCTATTCCTTCAAAAACGTCTGCTTTGTATCCACTAGACACAGAATCAGGATCACATGAGCAATCATAGAAATATTTTTCAAACGCTAGCAGTATTCCCATATGCATACCTTTGCACCTGCAGAGTTTTGTTCAAGAGAAACAGCGTTGTGATAAATAATCACACCTTTGATAATAAAAAGTTCTGGAGCCGTATTGAAAAGTTTAATAGTCATTACATAATTAAAGTGAACTAAACAAAACATGTTACTGTAGATCATTTAACTGCCAAGACACCAGTTGATATTTCTCCTCAAGGGCTTTTCAAATCCTTCATGTATCAAGGCAATTACATCGACACATATATGCCATGTTCTATTCCTTCAAGAGACCAAGTTCAAGAACAATACTTTCTCTATCTTTGCCAATCCTTACAAAACATGGTTCCAAACTCCCTCAAAGGAAAACAATGTAACTATATTTAATTAATTTTAATTGTTCTTGTTTTTAAATAAGCTGGAAGTATTGTTAATTTCAATGCAATTTTTCTCAGTTTCTCACTTCATGGTGGCGCGTGATGGAGCTCAGCTGCAGTATCGCTGGACGACAGTTCTGGACCCCAGTATTAAGAAAGGCCATTGGAGTAAAGAGGAGGACGATGTATGAAGCTGAAATAATGTTTTAGATTCTTCTCATTAGTGTAGACAAGTTTCTGCTTCAACTTCAGCTATTGGGATTTTTTTTTGTCATTATGTAACATTCTAATCTCTTACCAGTTGTTGATTAAAGCTGTGGCAAGGTATGGCAAAAAAGAATGGGGGAAGATCCGATTGGAAGTACCAGGCAGGACTGACAATGCTTGTCGTGACAGGTACAGCTCCCTACCAAATGTAAAAACTGTCTGTTCTGTGCATAGATATCTGCACTTTTTCCAATTTTCTGGTCAGATTGTTGTAGGAATGTATTTAAAAAAAATCTTAATCTTAGGTATTTGGATTGTCTGAATTCGGATGTGAAAAAAGGCACTTGGACTGAACAGGAGATAGAACTGTTGAAAGAAAAAGTTGCAAAATACGGGTTGGTAAGTCAGATGCACCCTTCTTTGCATTTTTTTTAAACAAACTTCATTAAAGGGGCCATTAATTGAGAAACAAAACAGTTGATTTTTTTTAACACACATAAGAGCCCGTGTATCAGATAAGCAAACCTGAAAGTTTCAGAGCTTAAAAAAAAGTTTGATTTGTAATTTATTTTAAACCCAGCCATGATCCACAATTAAATAACAAGATGTTTGCCCTTCCTTTGTAGCAACAAATTCCTGTACATTAAATTTAGTTAGTTGAAGAGCTAACAAGTCTGCAGTGCAGGCAATTAAGTAGGAATGTCCCTATCTGATCACGTGATTAAAAATTGGGCTCGGTCGCTTGATTTCAGACTCGATTGGAATCTGAATTTGGCTCCCTCCTGGTTTTTATTTGTATTTAATTATTTTTGTATGTAATATGTATTCATTTGTGTGTGTGTGTATATATATATGTGTATATAAAAAATAACTTATATATATATATATATATATATATTAGTTTTTTTTTTATCTATACAAAAACAGCAATACGTGCGGCACCTCAACACTCTGTTGCAAAAACGGTATTAAAGCAAACCTCATGCTGTAGAAGAGTTAGAAGAAGAAGAGAAAAAATCCTCAGTGGCAGTGTGAAGACAACGAACCACAATTTGAAATTTTGTCTCGCCCCTATTTTAGAGAGAAGCAGATATACCGTTTGTTTCATTCACCATAAACATATGGAGTTCGTCCGCTTCCATGTCTCTACTGAGCCTTACCGCACAATGTGTTGACTCAAGTGTTCTACGCTAATGTTACATATCCAGGAATTTCACCGGTCACATGCTGGCCAAGAGTCCTGTTTCGGACATATTTTGCCCCTCCTGTCCCGTTATTGTCTCTTATTATATTTTCCCATAAATGTCACTTACTAAATAATTACAGGGAGTCTCACGCATTTTCACACATTCGCACACCAAACTCAAGATTTCTCACACAGAAATATTGTATTATGATGAAGCCCACTAAGGGCTATTATATATTTAACAATATACTGGGATGCACTAAGTCAAACTTCTGTGCACACTTCTTTCAAAGTGTAACGGCAGCGATTGGCATAAAAATGTGTGTTTGACGTCATGGTAGCCAAACAAACAAGCTTCTTTTGCTCAAACATCCACAGTTCTCTGTGGAAAAATCTGCTGCAATAGCCCCTATCCATAAAAAAGAAAAACTGAAATTAAGCAGCTAATACCTACTGGATTGTTTATGATATTGCAGCACCTTTGTGCTGGTGTTTTTTTGAAACATCTCCACGAGAAGAAAGAATTGATGTGTACTATCGACACTGAAGTGTTTCCTGTTACTAAGCAGGTTAAGAGCCTTGGAGTGGTATTAGACTAGACTTTTTTTCAAACCAGAAAGATAAACCATATACGCCAGTCTCTCTCTCCCACCGCTGCATCAACCCTGGTTTTTGCTCTGGTCACCAGCAAACTGGAATATTGTAATGCTCTCCTTAGTGGGCTCCATGAAAAGACATTACACAGACTCCAGTTAGTTCAGAATGTTGCTGCTCAAGTGATCACACTTTTTGCAAGAACAACTATCACACCCATACTTCAAGAACTACACTGGCTTCCAATAAACATGCAAATAAGCTTCAATATTGTCCTTCTAACTTACAAAGCACTCAATAACCTGGCACCTCCCTATCTCACTGACCTCGTCACTATTCGCAAAACTTCACACTCTCTTCAATCCTCTTCAACTGTTTGGCTAGATGCCCCTCGGCTTCCAAAACTCATGAAGGGTGTGTCGAGAGCCTTCTCTGTTGCTTCCCTTTTGCTCTAGAACAAGCTCCTTGACACAATGCTGAACTGTGCCCGACTGTTGTCTCTTTTAAAACAAATCTGAAGACGCTCCTCTATAGGCAGGCCTTCCAACATTAATGGTGTTATTTGATCTGTGTTTTTATCTCTTTATCTCTATATAATGCTTGTGCACATTTCTCAGTTTTTTTTTATTGTACCATTTCTATTGTATTTGTTGTACGGTGTCTTTGAGAGTCATGAAAGGCTCCTCAAATAAAATATATATTTTTTATTATGTTTAGATGTCAATGAGAAAATATATAGAGCCTCGGACTGTGAGGGAATTCAATCGTTTCACTGCCAAACCACTGAATACTTATAGTGATATTGAAGATTCATAGCAAGGGAATGTTAACTTCAACATGCCTGTTTCAGCACAGTGTTTAGCAACGAGCACTCTCAGCAATTCAATACGTGATTTCTGTCCTTTCAGACAATCACACGCTGTTCACATTTCTCCTCAGAACCATGACTCCCTTTGCAATCATTAAGAAAGGCCTTATAACAGGAAGTAGGAGCGATCTGAAATAAAATGAAGCTTATACATCCTGGCAAGCTAAATAACTATCACTCATAGACCTCTGATTACTTTCTAAATGGCTTTGACAGCAGAGGGAGCGTGGAAATTATGGGCCGGTCTAAAGGAAATAACCCGTCAGGAAAGTCCCAACCTTCCAAATGTGAGGAGGTCAGAAAATGACATGATGAAATGTGAAAAATGTCAAAACTACAAAACAAATCCAGTTCATGACCTTTTACAAAAAGCAACTATCAATTCTATGTTGTAAAGAATGTTTGCATTGTGTTGTGTAAATTAGTCTGTTTTACAAAGAAATGGCAAGCCAAAATTGTGGCATTGGTATATCTGAATGTTTAAAAACACTATTACTCTTGTACTACACTCTTAACAATACTATTTCAATCAAACACATTTCCTGGATATAGATGTGTTTTTATTTCCCAGGCAAGTGGTCGAAGATTGCCTCAGAGATTCCAAATCGGCATGATTCCCAATGCCTCCACAAGTGGGTAACATTGACCAAGTTGAGATCTCGAGGCAACAAAAGACCCCAGAACGCCATGAATTCCCCAACACAGGGGTCCCGAAAACGTAAAAGAAGAAAAGTTTCGAGAAAGAAGAACAAGAAGAATAAGGAATTCAACTCTCCAGTTCTGAGGATGAGACCAAGATCACATATATGAGCAGTGATAATGAATCAGATGCCTCAGAGAAACCTCAAATTTTTCAAATCCCACTAAAGGAATACGTGCAGCCAGATATGAAGGACTGGATTCCTGTAAATGGCACCGCAAGGACTCTTTCCCCAGGAAGTCTCCGAATAGAGTGGGTTCGTCTTCCCACTAAAGAAGAAGAGATGCAGAAATCATTGGAATCATCTGCTTTAGATAATACTGCAACTGGGAACAGTAAAAAGTCAAAAGGTGGGGCACAGGCAGGAGCGCTACACTGTTCTGACTCGCTATGGAAATGTGGAGAGGACATTCGTGGGCATTCCTCCAATTGTTCTCAAGAACAAGGTATGCAGTTTTTTTTGGTTCGTTGTTATTTTATGGTCAGATTATGAACTATATTTTAATAGCGCACCATTTATCGTTTTCATGTGTGCAGACTGATCATAGAAAGTCTATGGTCAAAGTGGTTAACAGTGATGTCAGGCTATTTCTTCAGATGAAAGCAAAAGAAGCCTTTCAAAAGAAAAAGGTAGATTTTTTTTATATATTATATAGGGAGATGTGTTCAATGCATTTGCCTTATATGTTTTTTTTTTGGACCTGGAGGGGAAAAATCAATCTCAAAGAATTCTAAAGAGAACAAAATCAGCTCAGAGTGCCCTTGCTGTTAACTATGATCTCTTCAAAGCCATCAGCCCATGGGTGGGCAACGTGATCATACCTGTTCCTGAGAATGAAAACGCACCCATTGAAGGTACGAAATTGTTATGTATAGTAAGTCATCAAAAACTAATAGATAAATTTAAGCTACTATAATATTCTAACATAGGTTCAAGCTTATATATTAAGCAAACATATCTTAATGCCAATAAAATAATCATAATAAGATAGCATAAGTTAAAGCTAATATAATAAGCTAACACAAGCTAAAGCTAATTTGATAAGATAATGCATGTTAAAGCTAACATATCATATAGCTAATTTAATAAGCTAAAGTTAATATAATATTAAATTATATTAATGTTAATTTATAGTCAAGTTAATATAACAAGGAAATATAAGTTACAATGAATATATTAAGGTAAAGATATTATAATAAGCCAAAACTAATACAATAAGTTAAAAGTAA
Source organism: Danionella dracula (assembly GCA_900490495.1). NCBI lineage: Eukaryota > Metazoa > Chordata > Actinopteri > Cypriniformes > Danionidae > Danionella > Danionella dracula. The sequence goes on along the minus strand of UELW01000522.1, from coordinate 8,708,909 downwards.
GTAAAATATTTTTTTTCTAAATGTAGTCTATCTTTTTTTTATATATATATATTAAGATGAAGGCTACAATATGTGAATTTTGTTAAGGTGTATCCACATCACTTCATGCACTTTGTGTTTTTTCAATCATACAAAAAAATCTATTTACAGGGGATATTGTTGCAATAAAAGCATTGAGCATCAATCTCCAGAAGACAGCTGTGTTCCAATATTTCATTAAAGTAAGTCTAAAAAAATATAATATTTGCTTTTCAAAACTTTTTTTTATTTAAACTCACTTGCGGTTGTTTTTCTCTAAAACAGGCTTTTCAGCTTGATTTCAATGGTTGCAGGAATGTCATTCAGATTCAGGAGGAAATTTGTGTCAAGACAATTCCATCAACTGTGAGTTTGTATTATCTTTAAGTTGCCACTAAATTGATTCAGTTACTCTCTCATTTCACACATTGCAGTGTCTTTAATAGGGTCTGCAGGTTCTCTTTTTTTTTTTTTTTTTTTGCTTGATCACTCTAGCTGCTTACTGGATTTATTTCAGTCCAATAGGGCACCGTAAATGTTAATTATCGACTGTAACATGTCTCTGAAGGCCTTAACACACATCTAGATAGGTTCTCTTAGGGTTTCTGCTCATATTTTGCAGAAGCATAAGCTGTTGTTACATCAGATAAAACAATGAACATGCAGAGCCACTCTTTGACAATAAGTCAAAGAGTTTAATGGTTTACGGGTCAGGCAGTCACTAGGGCATAGAGGCACAAACTTAATGTTTATCGGGAAAAAGGTTTCCACTTCAGTCGCTTAAATAATGGAAATGCATGTTATTCATAAAACCTCAAAACACTAACCCTGAAACTTTACTGAAAAAAAGCTAAATAATTCTAACCACAGATTATACAGCCTTGTGCGAACATACTCATAGTTTAAAGAAAATAATTAGAGTTACAGTTTTTTATAAATGCAAAATAAAAATTTAGTTATTTGGAAAACTGTCACACCCTTAAAAATCAGGCATCAGTGTTGGCGAGCACCTGGAAAAAGTACTCGTACTCTGTCTTTAACAAATATCGGTGCAACCCTATATACATGATATTTGACATTTACACTGTAAAAGAAGCTGGGTTTTTCAACTTAATTGACCTGTTAATTGAAATCAATATGGTTGAATGAATTAAACCCCTCAAGGGTTCTGGTTTAGGAGTTTTGTCTTAAAAGATTAACAGTTTACAAGTGTAATACATGTATTTGTACAAAAAATATTGTGGTATCACTTACCTCCTCTCTGAGATTCTTATTTTGATTCATAGGCATAGAAAATGAATCAGAACTTACACAAACATATGTTTTATCTTTTTGTTGATTGTTCCCTTCTATGTCTCTTCAGAAGCCAATCGAAGCTGCCAATTCGTCTACTGGTATGTTTGATTTTTTTGTTTTGTTTTTATGAGAATGAAATAACACATACAGAGCCAGTTCGTTCTGTTAAATTTTTTATTGTTCAATTCTTTAGAGTCACCAAAAACAGTGGCACAGCTGCTTAAGGAAAAACAAATGAAATTCAAGAAAACGAATCCTGAAATACCTCCCCAAACTTCTTCACCAAAGACACCAGTCAGACAGATGCCAACGCCTGCTGCGATCCGTCCAAACTCTTTCGTCATAACTCAGCAAAACCTGCATCCCATAGTACAACCTGTAATGTTTCAAGGGATGTGTTTCCCCAAGTCCCCAACTAATGCTACTTCACACATTCCTGTACAGCCACTGCCTCAAACACCATCCAAATCTAACCCAGCCTCTACACCCCCGAGGCCAGAGGAGTCAAAAAGCTTCAGAGCTACAAGTCGTGTCTGCAAGCCTTCAGAGAAAGCTCAAGCCCTGAAAAAAGAAAATGCTAAAAAGAACAAAAAAGGATCTCCAACCCAAAAAAAAAGCAGCACAAGTGTTGTAATACCAACAATGGCGTTGCACACGCAACCAATAATTGGTTTTCTCAGCCCCCCAAGGTTGGTACAAGTACCTCTTTCTACTCCAGTCTATGGCCAAATTCCTAATGGTGTGCTCCAAAGCAACAGTCTCCCTCCGTGCACCTCAATCGGCTCACCATCTGCTCAAATTCTTGTTGCTTCCTCTCTCAGCTCTCCTATTAGAAGTTATACAACCCCTGATGTACCACATAACATGACCATGAGTCCTTTGGGGAATAATTTGACTAGCTCTCCAAACATAGTTGTTCAAGGTAGTGTCCAAACGGTTTCCCATCAGCCCATTAACTTGCTCCCGAACACTCTAACATATTCTCCAACATCGTCTCCTGGGCAAAGACAAAATCAAATTACTGCCAACAGTCCACCTGTTGTTTTTACAGTTCTTCCAGCTCCAGTGACTCTTTCAGCTGGAAGACCAGCAGTGTTAAACTGTAACAAGCAAGTTGTTGTAAGACTTTGTGATGTGTCAAAAAAGCCCTGCATTACCAAGACACCCTCTACCTTTAGTTCTCAACCCTTCAAACCCATCTTACCAATGACTCCATCTCCAGTAGTACTGCCTCCGATCATAACAGTCAGTGACCCACAGACGTTCCTTAATGAGCTTCCTTCCGTCAGTGTGCAGTTCCATTCTCGCTTGATCTTCCCTGAGCCATCACCTGAAGTAGACGACTGGATGAAGGGCAAAGGAGGAGTCCCAGTGCCTCATCTCGACAAGTCTTTGCCTTACCTTCCGCCATCTGTCGCCACCCTAGAAACACTGACTTCCTTACTCAAAGTTAAGCAGTCCTTGCTTGCATGTGCTGTGAAAATCCTACCGGTGGATTTTAAAAATAACAAAGAGGAGGATGTTCACGTTCAAACCATCCGCAAAATCGTGAATGAAAGGTTTGGCTCAAATCCAGCGTTCCAGCTTTTAAAGGCTCGTTTTTTGTCATGCTTTACCTTACCAGCCTTACTGGCAACAATAAAGCCAACTGAGGAATGTGGTCTTTTGAGTGGGGATGAAGATGAGGATTTGGATTTTCTAGACACTGATCAAGGTTCTCAGGTAACAACGGATTCTTTTCTTTTTTTGTTTTTGTGCTTCGCCAACTGATTTATTTTCTTTCTTTTCTCTTCAGCTTAACACAAATGAAAATGAAGCATTAGCGACAGATTTTTCTGGAATTGGAGCCAACTCTTAAAGGAGCCAGTTTTAAGCTATATAAATGTATCTGTTTTTCAAAGTGTTATTTGATGAACGTCTATGTGTTCTTGTAAATGTTAGTTGAATGTTAAGGTTGAGTTAAAAACATGTTTTTATTTTATCTTTGTTTACGGGACAGGCAGAACTTGTGTTCAAGGCACTTTTGTATATAAGTTTTGTTAGAATAAACAATGGTTGTCTGCTGTTCTGACTGAACTTCTAAGTTATTGTCGTAATTATTTTTTTGGAATAAATTGTTATTTGCAAACTCTAAAATGTTTACAGTGGGTTTTTTCTGTATTATAATGTTTGTTAGGGCACGCTCTCAGCACTTGGATAATAAAAAAGCACAATGGTTAGATTGATTGTTTTTTTGTTTGTTCTTTATTTCTGAGTTTATTTTAAAATGCGGGGTAGAAACTACCACATTTCCAATTAACTATATCACAGTGCTTTTACAGAGTCTATGAAGATAATCTAATTTCACTGATTTGTGATTCTCCCGCTATTATGCTTGCAGATACTTTTTTCTCTCCGTTGAACTAAGATTCAGGTTATTGGTCAAAATGTGAGATATAAATAAATATATTCTTTATTGCATGTGGGAGGGCCAAGTTTCAGCAGACTGCAGGACAACAAATAAAATACAAATTAGTTTATGTATAAATCGCAGGAGTGACACTGAAGTATATATGAGCTCTTTTATTTTTATGAAAATACTCCATGCTATAGGTAGCAGGCTTCACAACCTTTCTACAAGAGAATACATCAGAATTAAACACTGAGTGACACTGAGTGAACTTAAAGACTGAGTGAAGATTGAGGATAAAAGACGGCAAGTAAAAAAAACATTATTAATGTTATATCTTTATATCTTATTAAACATTAAATATATCTTTAATATTGAAAAAAAAACACCAAAGAAATGAGAATGTTATTTGATGGTGTTACGTTGGAGTCACGTAGTTTTGTTTTGGCTTGTGACGTATTTATATTTCGTTTCGCCACGTGTGTTTGTTTTGTTTTCTGCTTCTTCTTGTGTTCAATCAGGTCCGATGACGAGGCGACACCCGCTCTCCACTGATTGACTCGCATGTCCGCGGCGCGATGACGTCATCAGGTCGTCACCGAATTAACATTCGACGAATCGCCTTGCTCTACATATAAGCAGAAGGCACAATTGGCTTGGCAGGTGGGTTGTCTGGCTTGTTTTTGGGTGAAAGACGTTTCTGCCTCTGAGCAGAACAGCTTTGTCTGTGGTGGTGTGCTTGTAAGTTTTATATTAGTTTATTGTTTGACTCATCCTGTCTTTGTGTGTCACAGGCTCCTGCTTCCTTCTTCACCTCAAACTTTTAAATTCCGAACAGAGAGGCACGTCACGTGACATACAATATTGGTGTGTGTAGTAGCTGGCTACTTCTGTCTAGATTATCAGTAAAAAAGGTTGCCATATGGTGTAATAGAATGCAGCTGAAGTAAGTATTCAGAGCATTGCTTCTAACAGGAAGCCTTGTGAGTTATTATGTAATTCATTTGTTAAATTATTTTTAACATTGTTTAGATAAGAGTGTTAATTTCATTTAGCTAGATTGGTCTTTGGCATCTCTTTTTTTCCCTTTGTGTTTTGGGGTTGTTTTTGTACATGTTTTAAATAGATACCTTGTTGTGTTTATGTATATGGATTTATTTGCATTATGGTGATGGTTTTGTCATCAAAATAAATGTGATTCAAGGGGCATGTTTGGTTGTGTTTTCCTCATTTCTATTATTTCCTTATTTCACTTCAACTTCCACATCTTTAAATGTTGCAACCTTACTCAAGACGATGACCATCTTAAAACGTAAGAGGTTTCAAAAACAACCTGCAGGGAATGTTTTGGATTGTGTTTTTTATTTTGTGGTTACAAAAAAAAAAAATAGGAGGGAATATACTGTAAACTCCATTTTAGGTTCTCAAAAAATAACTGTAAGGCAGCTAAAAACAAAACATAAGGGGATTGTTTGTGTTTGCTGGGTTGTCATTTCCAATGTTTTCAATTTACAGTAATTAAATAGTACTTTGAAACATTGCCAAGCCTCTCAGCCACCCACATTACAAACTAAAAAACACACAATATGTTGAATTTGATTGTTAGTTTGGACAATAATGATAGAAGATAGTAATTTTAGCACCGAATAAGCTCACTCTTCATTGGGAGCCGATTTGAAAGAACTGGTTGTTTGAAATGAACTAGAATGCCCATCACTACAGCTGAGGGCATTCTGTAAAGGTGTGTAGAAAGTGTGTAAGTCCCCTAAAGTAAGCAGAAGAAAAGGGCAGGTGGCTGATTCTACTTCATAACATTTTTAAAATGTTAGTCATGCCATGACATTATTAATACAGGTATATAAAAGTCATGCACAAATGTAAATTTTTTGTGTGCGAAATCTAGTTAAGGCCCGTGAAATAATTCCGTCTAGAACTGCAACTGGCTAGAGCTTTTACATTCTAGGTAAAAAAAAAACTGTCTGAAAGGACTCTAAAAGTGAATGCATATGCAAATTTTCAGGGTCCCTAGAGAAAGGTAGACCTGTCCAGAGTGTACCCCTCCGTTGCCTAATGTGAGCTTAAGAGGCAATGTGTATGGATAAACACGTAAAGATTGAGTGTATTATTTTTTTCTTGATAGATAAAAAGTGGAACTTGTGATTTAAGCATCTTAAAGGTAATATATTGGGCATTTTAAAGCATTTAGAATAAATAAAGTATACAATGTAATATTGCTGCACCCTTAATAACCTGAAAAATCCAGTATTTATTGTTAAAAAACTGTCTTTGAATTTTCTTAACTTGTTGAACTCCGCCAACTGTGCCAGTTACCCCAGCTCTCCCAAAGCAACATTTCCGCTACACCCCCTGCTGAGCGAACATTTACATTTACATTTATGCATTTGGCAGACGCTTTTGTCAAAAGCGACTTACATTAGGGGAGAGATGATATGCAATTTGTTACACCATCAAAATCTATCTCAGCTTGCTCATAATATAAATTTTATCAACTGATCAATAAACCATAGCAAGGAGGAAATAATGGAAGAAGATAAAGACAGCGGAGGAAAAAAAAGTTTTTTTTTTGATTGTAGGCTTTCCCTGAAGAGTTTTAAGTTGCTTTTTGAAAGCTGTTATTGTTGCACCTCACCTGTAAATCACAATAAAATAAGGTGAATAAGGTGAAACATCAGTATCGAACACTTGTTTAAATCTTTTTAATAAGCCATTGTTGCTTTGCACAGGTCTGCTACTATTACACTTCCGGGTCAAACAGCGGTCTGTTCTACATTGAGATGAGGTGCATTAGTGGTTCATCTAATTGGTCAGTAGAATTCATGTAAGTAACGGGAGGTGCTTTGCTCAATGAGCCATGTGGAGCTGTTTTAAATAATATTAGATTACACAGAAATGTATAAATTAATCTTAATAGAACTTGTGTTTTTGGTGATGGAACAACAGAAATATCTGAAAAGTTAAGTATTCATAATAAGGCGTATTTAATAAATGAAAGTCTATATAAGACATTTCTCATATATGAAATGTCAGAAAGACATTATCTGGTAGTTTTATTAAGAAACTAATTTTGTAATTAAAGTCTTAAGTAATCGCAGAGCAATGCAATATTAATTGTGAAATACAGGGAAATCCAAAACTGGAACTGGAAAAGAGGAACTTAACCTCTGCTACACTTCATGATACTCATTTCCTTTTTGAGGAGCAGCTGCACGTGTGTCAAATGAAAAAGGTGAAAACCAACAATCAAACAACTTTAAAATCTTAGACAGAAGTGCTGTCAGACATGTCCAATTGCAGGGGGGTATTTGAGATAGAGGAGATAGACGATGAGTGCTGGGTGCAACTGGAAAACTACAGAATGCTTCTCACCAAGGCTATTGAGCCTTCCAGGATAACTCCTTACTTGAGGCAGTGCAAGGTGCTTTCCAGTGAGGACGAGGAGCAGATCTACAATGACCCCAGCTTGGTCATCAGGTGCAGGAAAGTTGGTAAGTGGTGCCAAATTGTTATGGGTACTACTTAGAGGTTGTAAGTATATGTTTTAAGTTCAATTCTTTAGGTGTCCTCTTGGATATTTTACAAAGAACTGGACTCAAAGGATATGAAGCCTTTCTGGAGAGCTTGGAGTTGGACTATCCAGATGTGTACCGCAAAATCACCGGCAAAGAACCTGCTAGGGTCTTCTCTGTGCTTATTGGTGAGTTTTATTCTGCAGTTGCTGGCGTAATCAGGATTTTGTCAAGAAAAAATGGAATCGCTATATAAACTAAACATAGGAGGATTTGAAATAACTGTTGTGACTGTATCTATCTCCCAAATTGCAATGTTTTTGTCTTCGTGAAATGTGTATGTGCTGTTGCTATGGCTTTTTTCTCCCCTAATCTCACACTGCTCTGACTAAGGAACAGTGCGGGAGGGGCATGTTTTTTTAGCCACCTATCCCTGTTGTGTATTTCTTATTTCCTTTTACTACCTCACCGACCTGTCTTCCCCCCTGTAATGTGTGTCTACATCTTGGTCGGAGGGGTCCCATTTCGCTGCATGTAACAGTGTAGTGACAAATAAAGGCAATCAATCAATCAATCAATCAATCAATCAATCAACTGTTGTATGGCAAATACATTTTTTTTACATTTACAACTATACTACTTACACAAGGAAACAAAGAAAAAAAGTGAACTTATAATTAAAAGTAATTTGTGAACTCAGTGACAATATGAGTTTTAACACATTATTAAATTTCTGAATGTAAATAAATATTCAACATCAAAATAATTTCTTGTGAATATTAAGCCTCTGAACAGAAACGACCAATAGCTAGCATTTCAGCATTTAGCTAGAATTAAGATTTAACGTTAATTTTTTCGTACTGCATTTTCATTGATTAAAATATATTTTATGACAAACCATCTTTTTCACTTTCATGTAGCAGAAGTACTATTGGTTGGCGATGTAATGAGGTCATGACCCAGCCAGCGATTGAGATAGGAAACATTTTACAACCTCTTGATGTATTCCATAATTTTTTTTATTTTACAATATAAAGGTTTTAAAAAATCTTCAGTACGTGAGTAGAGGAAGCTTTGGAATTATAGGGGAAAAAAACTTGTTGACATTCTAACAAATGACATATGATTGTGAGATGGATAATTAAAAAAAGGGAAGATAATGCTTGATGATGATATTTATTTAAATCTTTTTTTTTTGCATTGCATTGTTGTTATTTGATTATATTGATTTATTGTATATTTTCTTTGTAAGTATTTGTAGAAGTTCTTAGTTTAAGATATTTTGTTGCGCATGTTAGATGACATCAGGCATCTTTAATAATGTAGAGCATCAGCTTTGATGGATTTAGAGAGAAGTGTGTTAAAAGCTAGAAAGTTTGAGGTGATTGTGTTCATAGTATAAAAGACTTGATCGTAAATACATAAACGCAAAGAAAATCTCAAAAGATGATGCATATTAACTAAGAAACCTTACAAAAATTGTGTTCTTACATCCTATTTTAGGCAAAAGCAGAGGCTTTTTATCTTTTTATTTTTCAAATCCCCAGATGTGTTGACAGGATTGTTGTCAGAAAAAAATTGTTTAAAAGATAAGAGAACGATCAGATCTTTTTTTTTTTTAATTCAGGAGAGATATCATTTACTGATAAATTGTTGTAGTTGGTTGTGCGCTCTTAAAATTATGGCACTCTATTTGAAAGCCTCGCAAAAGTCTTTCTGTCTGTCCTTGCAGACACTGCCGGTGAATGCGCCCTCACTCAGTTCCTGATGAATGAGGTTTCTCGCCTCCAGAAACTTGTTCAGGACCAACGGAGAGCCCGAATCGAAACATCTTCTCTGGTGTCAGAACAGCTGGACACCATCCGCCGGCTGCAGCTGTCTGAGAGTGAGCTGCACAAACAGCAGGAGCGCATGCAGCGCATCCAAGAACAGTGTGAGCGGGCAGCTGAAGAGTCACGAACACTGAGAGATGAGAACTACCAGCTGATGCACGACATGACCCGACTGAGTGAGGAAAAGAACTGTGCTCTCATGGCCAACAGAGACCTCCAGCTTGAGGTGAACATCTCACTGATCCTCACAGCTTATTCCTCTTAATTATTGGTAGTTCATCAACACTTGATGTTTCCTCAAAACTGATCACACTACACGGTACTACTACATTGATTACTACACGGTAGGGAACAGCTCTAGAACTCTCCGTACCATGGCTGGATTCAGAGATGAAAAGGGCCCTGTCTGCCGTCTGCCTCTGAAAGCCTCTTCAGACCAATCTCCTCGCAGAGAGGTGGGACTTAATTAGGAATACAAACCAGAGAGCATCAGAGAAATTGAAATCATTATAGCAGTGACCGTTGAATACTAGGAATTATAGCCCTGTGAAATACAACAAGATGATTTTATTACACACGCAATAACTTTTGAAATGATTTTAAACCAGAAATGAAACCCTTGATCAATCCTTTGGGAGAACTTGAGGTGATTGAAACGGTAAGATTTGCCGAGACGGGGGTTTAGTTGTAACCAAAACCTTTGATGCTGAAGATTTAGCATAGAGAAGACTCCTACTGTTTTATTTAGTGGAATAAACACCCCAGATTCATTAGGAGGCATACAGTTCTCAACCTTACAAGCACTTGAAAATTTGCCAATAAATATCAACTACGGTTAGTGTCACCTTTATTGAAAAAAAAAACTTAGCTAAAGTAGATTTTACACTGTCAGACTTTAGATTAGGGAAAATCAGTTCCCAAAAACAGAATAAAAGATAAAAAAAGAATAAGCATGACAGTGTCTGTTGTGTCTGTACTCATCAAATACAATAAGCTGAAAATCTCAGATGGTGATACAAGTTCTGTAAACGTGAGAGAGAATAAATAAATTAAGAATTAAGCGCTGAATCTAGAAAAGTATGGAAAACTGGGAAAGTAGTTCAGAATGAGAAGAAACATCAAAACTGACTCAAGAACCCTCTACATTACCTGAAATTATATGTTACATATATGTATGTTAAAGTCAGGCTGTGTCAGCGTCCACTTATAACTCTGTACACACTTTGTGATTTGGTAATTTGTTTAGCATCTTGTTGCAGTTCCTCAAAAAAACTCTGTTGTACAGTGTTTTAGGACCTAACCACAGGGACTACTTCTGATTTTACTGTGTGTTATTGTAATTAAAATACTATTTCATAGACAAACAGCCCTATTTAATCATTGTAATCAGGCCACGTTTTTCACTTTTTTGTGTGAAACCTTTTTAAGTGATAATTAGTTGTTTTAATGTTTGAATATTTCCTCCACAGATAGAGAAACTGAAACACTGCTTAATGAATGCAGAAAGTGACTCAAAGATCCAAAGTAAAAAGACAGTCACCTTGAAAAACGCCATGGAGCAAAGACCGAGTCCTGAGCTAATCTGGCAGATGCAGAGAGAAAATGATCTTTTAAAAGCACGTGTACAGGAGCTTGAAAGTGCTTTTAAGGTAACCCACTCTCGATCATTGCAGCCTGCAACAAACAAAACTTCAATTTGCAATTTTCTTCGTTTGATTCATTATGTACAGGTACAAGCTCAAATGCAAGAAAAGCCTGACTGTCAGTCATTAGATGATTTTAAACAAAAATGTCTTGCTCAGTACCAGGAGTTAGTCAATGATGCGTATAGTCTAAAGAGAGATCTTCACAATGCGGAAGAGCTCCGTGATCAGGTATGCTCACCACTCATTTGTTTTTATTTGATTTGATGCCAATGATTACATAAGATTCATTTTTGCTTTTCAAATGGAGTATTTTGAAGAGATGGAGGAGTTGGAACTGAAGTGTCTAATGTTAGAAAAGGACTCCAAAATGTGCCATGATCGAATGGAAGACATTTTGAAACAGCTGGAAGAGGTGATCAAAGAAAGAGACAAGGTATAAAACCCTCTTGCCCAACAGATCTTATAGTAAAACTCAGATGTATGTTTCTGGATGCTTGTGTTCTGGGAAAAAAAGGTGTACAAATACAAGACAAATGCTCCGGTAATTTATTTAATTTAGTTAGTTTAATTTAGTTAATTTAGTCAGTTCGGTTTTAAGGGTTTACAGAATTGTATCCATGTTTGAAACTCGAGTTGCATTCTGGAATAGTTTGTAAATTGAACAGGAGCCTTTATATCCAGAACATGATCTTCTTTGAGTTGATCAGAGGAGAAAGTAAAACTTGTGCTTATATACTAACATACACAAATTTGATTATGTAGTTTTTCTTGTGCGAGTCTAAAGCTTTGGTTTCACTGAGTGATCATAGGCACAATCAAGGGTGTGACAAATCCTCAATAGTTTAGTTTTTTCATAACATGAAACAATTTAACTGTGTTGGTGTTTTAATTATGCGTTAAGTCTTTATAAGGTAACCCTGGGTGTCCTGAAGGCGCCAACAAATAAAATTAATTATTGTTATTAATATGTTAATCAGCTTTTTTTGCTGCCATTCAATTGGGGGTGCTCTCAAGCCAACCTTATGCTTAAACTTAAAACTTTTATAATGGTGTATTGCTTGCTTTTTATGTAAACCGTAATGTAAATGTAATGGTTTTCGTTCAGGAGCAAATATGGAGATTATAAAATATTTGGTAAACAGAAAAAGACAGAATACATTTTAAGCTAATTCTAGACATTAATAATGTGAAGAAAGTATTTTTTTCTAACTAAGTTTGGTGAAGTTACTGATTGTGTCACGGTGGCGCAGTGGGTAGCATGGTCGTCTCACAACAACAAGGTCGCTGGTTCAAGCCTCGGCTGGGTCAGTTGACATTTCTGTGTGGAGTTTGCATGTTCTCCCCGTGATCGTGTGGGTTTACTCCAGGTTTCCCCCACAAGTCCAAAGACATGCGATATAAGTGAATTGAGAAAAAACAGTTGTCCATAGTGTATGAATTGTGTGTGACTGTATGAATCCATAGTGTCACAATTGTGTGTGTGAATGTTTCCCAGCAATGAGTTGCGGCTGGAAGGGCATCCGCTGCGAAAAACATATGCCGGAATAGTTGGCGGTTCATTCCGCTGTGGTGACCCTGAAAGGGAAAAAGCAGACAAGATAATGGATGGATGGACGGAAGTTAGTGATTGCTGAGTGTTTTGCATTGAAGCTGATAACCATTTTATAATAATTCCAGATATTTGAATTGAACCAGTATCTCAATTTTTTGTTCTTTAAAAATGTGTTTTCCATACAGTTTTTTGTTGTCACTTGAAGAAAGGTGCCTTGAATAATATGTTTTACTGTATTGATACATATTTGACACCCTTATAGGCTATTTGTACCAGGGAGGAGTATCATTTGGAGAACTCTAAAAATCTCCACGACAAAGACAAATATCGCAAACAGATCCGAGAAACTGGAGAACGCTTTGATGAACTTCAAGTCCAGTTGTTTCGAACTCAAGGAGAAGTTCTTGCTCTTCAGGCTAAACTGCGTAAATGTCCAATACATATGGTATGTGCTGTACATTGAGGAAAGTTGCATGTTATTTGTTAATGGTGTATTTATGCAGCAAGAGACAAAATATAAGTTATAAACTAATTTGCTCTTTAATAAATGAAATATGTCATTGATTAATTTGAAAGATATGTCTTTGCTGACATAAACTCGTTTTTGTGGTCTGTTCTTTTAAAGCTTTTGTGTTTCAAAGTCTTAAAACATTTTTAATAATAAACTCAATAGTCAGTAATCATGATCAATTGAATGTATTTTAGATTATCCCATTTTATATATACTACAAAACATAATATTCTTCATGAACTAAAACAGTGCTTAACCAATCTAAAATAAAGTATGTTGTTGGTTCTCAAAGCTGTTTCTCTGGTGCCGCGATGAGTGCTGCATCTTCCCTCGTCTTAATGTAAACTGGGTGTCTGAAATCAAAAGCTGACGTATGCTCCATTGCTGTCCATGGACCTGGTGCATGCTCAAAGTTTGTCAAGTTCATGGGTTGCTCATTAGAGCCCCCTCTGTCCATCAGGCAGTCTTACAGATGTCCACATTTGACATTTCATTCTCTTTTAAACGCAGCTTAAATGGACTTCTTGTCCAACAACTTCAAAACTATTTGGATTAGTACTACATGTTAGTACTATTAGTACTTGTTATATAATTACATTAGGCAAAAAGTTCACAAAGGAATGAGAGTTGCAAAATTTGTGACAGTATACAGAAAAATCTATGTGATTAACCAGAGATGTTTTCAACGGATCACAGGCTTGAGGGTTGTAATAAATAAGTGGAAGATGTATTTGTTTCCTGTCTCAAAACTCAGCTGTTTACTCACTTTTATGTATAATAATAACTATGTCCTACAGAACATTTGGTTTTTAATCTTTCTATTCCTCCTCTGTGTTATTTACCCTTGATCCACAGCTGAAAAGTCAGACGAGTGAAGAGTCATGGGAGAGGGCTGAAAAGGGTAACTTTGAATATACTGATAAGATGTTATTGCTCAAGTTGTTCTTTTCTTATTTTAAATGTGTGCTTTTATAGCCTTTTCTCACACAGATATGAGTGATGAGTCACAAAGCCAAACAGCTGGCGAGTACAACGTATGTTGTGTCCTTTTCAGTTAGTTGTGCAAGGTTTCGCCTATATTTTGAGGTAGATAATTGTGTCACCCTTGTTTTTCATGCTTGCAGGCATTTCTGATTTCTGAGAGGAAAGAGGTCACTTGCAGACATGAAGGACAATGCAAGGTTTACCATAGGAGGTTGGGTTCATTGTTTTTTGTTTTTTAATTGAACTGAAGCATTATGTGCAACTAAAGTAGATAAAACCTATGCTTCAGATCAACACTTAAAGATAACAGCTGATTATTTGTTATTTGGGAATAAATGTTTCCTGTTCTTTGACAGGAAATGTGCCTTGCGAACTAAGAAATGCATTGACAAAGAAAATGTACAGTTGATCTTGGACAATACTACTGAAAGAAATACAGATGGGATTTGACATGAAATGGAGAGGAAAATGTCTCTAAATCGTCTGGTGGTTTGGTTTGTTGTGAAAGTCCGCCACATTTCCATTCTGCTGAATCTCCTTTAATCACACAAATTCAAAATAGTATGAGCTATTTTTATTTCACAATGTAAAAAAAAAATGAGGCAACAAAGCATATTCACCTTAATGTTTTATGCTAGTTTGAGTCTCTGACAGATGCCTAAAAGTTTAAAAATCTTTTCAGAGGCAGAAACACACTCACTTGTTAAAACAGACGATGTTTGTATTATGGCTTCATAAGCATTAGTCAAAATTGTAATTTAACATTACATCATACTACCAGTGATTAAACCAATGTTTCTGTCATGCCTGTTTGAATGTGATATGTTATTAATAAAAATTGACCATTTGTTAATCTTAAAAACAATTAAGTGAAGTAGAAAAGTGTTGTCTGAATTTTTGCAAACCAGTATTTCTCTAGCATTTCATTTAGTTATTCCAGAGCTTTTATAAACGTCTTTATTGTTCTCGTGCAATTGAATGATTTCCGTTCCAATGAATTGTTTAAAGCATGCTCTTTTATTAGCACAAAGAAAATAAATCTAAAACTCTTGGCAAGCTCTTGGTTGGCCAGAATCTGTCACCTACTCTGCCGTCATAGCAACCGCCAAACGAATTTACGCTTGAGAGACACTTCAGTTGATAAATCGTCATTCATAATTCTCTTAAAGTTTCTATAGGTATAGGGGTTTTATTCTAGTTCATAATTTAGTCAATTACAGTGCCACTATGTCAGAAACCCGCGTGCTTCCCAGCGGTAAAGTTTATCGCCAAATGTTTGACGCGCAGGTAACGTTGACGTCGACGCTATTACGTGAATTTCTAAAAAAAAAACACAAAAGTCGCATATTTGTCGTGAATTGAGCTTATGTTGAGAGAGTATCTTTATTTAGGTTCAGTTGTCTCTAGCTGTGTATGACGCGCGGAGAAAGCGTGCGGGCGAAGACCGCGAATGCGGGGACGCGCCAGACTCCGCTTCACAGCAGCTCAACGGGGCGCGAAGCATCACTGCAAGGTTTTATTACAATGCTACAACTGTAAGTTTTGATGTAAGCGCTTGAAAATAAAATTGGTTGCAATGTTGTCAGGAACACAGAGTTGAATTCAGGCGGAAGGAGGAGCGAAGACCAGGGCGACAGTGAGGAGGTGTGGGGTCTTCCAGACACCATTGGTGAGAACTGAAGTTTGAGAACGATTTTAGGTTAGACATTTCGTTTGACATAAAAGGACTTAACAAAAACAGCGTACTTTAAAGTGAAAAAAGGTGCTTCCAAAAGTCGAAATCAACAGTGTTGCTTAATGTCTTCAAGATGATCAGATTTTTTTATGTACAAGTGAATATTTTGAAATATTAACAATAGTGTTATAACAATTATTTTGGTGTAGCTGAATATTAAATGCCAATAAAATATTTAAATTTGAAATCTGTAAATTGAATATTGAACTTTTGACATTTAAAACAACTAATTTAAAGGAATAATTATTTATAGATTTATTTACTTTTATTTTAGATTTTATTAACTTAAAAAAAAAACAGTTTGAAGCTTTCAAGATAATTTTTTTAAACATCTATTTCAATATTCAAAAATTCAACCTTCAATATGCAAAATTCAGGTTGTCAACTTCAGATCTAACAGAAACTAGGTCAGGGGTCATCAACAGGGAAGAGCAGATGATCACAGAACACTCAAGGAAAATAATGATTAGCTGGCTTTCTAATCATGCAATAATATGGTTGATTTATGGTTATAGAGAAGAATCACGCCTCCTGAACAATTCACAATCATAATTTTCCAAAAATACCACACTTTAGCCATAATGCTTAATCGACTCTTCTCTGATCATACTCTTTCTTGGGAACTCTTGCCATTCCTTCACTAAAAATATTCTAATAATAAATATAACACTCTCTTCATTGGGATTATTTATTTCTGTGCTTCTTCTTTAAAATGAGTCCTATTACAGAGAGAGCTCCTTTGTTTGGGTGCAAGAGAAAACTCCTTCCACCCCGAGTGCAGTGGATTGTGGGTAATATCATCCAGTTGAGCGTTCATCAATCTGCGCTTCAGAATCTAACCGGAAAAATACACATCCGTGCACTGCTTGGACACTTTTTTTATGTAAACTCAAGTTTGGGACACCCTAATTCTCATTTCACACTCATAAAAGTGTGATTAGTGCATGATTTGGACAAAGCATTTATGTCTGCTAGTCTGCTGATTGAAAAGGTGTCATTATATCCTGAAAACCTGCCTGCTCTTGTTGTCTGCTTTTTCAGTTGGTCAGTGAAGGAGGTAAAACATGTGCTTATTTACTAAAATACATAATTAAATCATATGTTTATGTTCAATAGTGTCTTTTGAGTTAGTAAGCTTGCTTGTTTAAAGGCTGCAGCGTTGTATTGAATGTATGTCTTGAATAACTAGTAATATAAAGTTAAAACTTTAGAACATGGCTCTTGACAGATGGAAAACTTCTCTCCAAGTTAAACATCTCTCTACAAACATTTCTGTCATTAGAGATGAAATGCATACAAAATATTTAAATATTATAATAATTCTGTATAAAAAAAAAACATTTTAAAATAGTATCCTTAATTTTCCGCTGGTACTTTTTTTGCAGTCTTTTTTCAGCGCATGACATTAAAGAAAAGTGTATAAAGCAGTGCTATCTAATTTTCAAAAACAGTGACTGGACTGTCAGAACCAGAACAAACTTGAAGCCAATCATCACATGACAAATTAATTTCTACTGGGTTGCAGCCCTTGCTAGTTTGTTTTCCAACAGCATCCTCTGAACTGGGGCCCTCCTATCGCCAGTCTAGGGGTACTTGTTTTGTTGATTTCAAAAGACAACATGGAGCCCTGATAAGCCTTGAAACTATTTTCATCCAACATTTGCAATTTTCAACTGGTGAAAAAAATTATAACATTGAATATTTACTGACGACATACTTTTTGAAATGCAAACCAATGCATAGACATTATTTACAATAATGCCAAATGCACTTCTGAAAAGTCTCTAACATCAGCACTGTTTGAGGGTAACCTTATCTTTTGGAGGTCTATCTGTTGTAAATAAGTTTCTATAGTTCCAGAAAAGAAAAAGTCTGACATCATTGATCGTCTCTCGGAGAAAAGGCGAAAAGATCACAACGAAGCCTTTTCTCAGCTCCAGGCTGGTCTCTCCAGCATCAGCGAGGTATGTCCAGACACTGTACGATGCCAAGATCTGTGTTATTATTATTTGTGTTAACCTGTAAAATACACATAATCCAAAATTGTGCCTCTTGTTGTGTTACATTCCCATACAGAGTTTTGAACTATTATTCAAACAAACAGGAATGGATATCCTAGTCAGACTGTCAGAATGCGATGGAAATAGTGATAGCCATATGCAGACGATTGAAAAGTTTTCTGATTTGAATGCACACAATCACCAGGTGAGATAATGAACATTTATATTGCACAATTTAATATAAGAAAACTGCAGACTTCTGCTCACTTAAAAAGTCTAGTATGCATGGTGGAGCTAAGCCATTGTGTGAATCAACAAATATTCTTGCAATCGCATCAACTGGGTTAGGATTTGTATTATTATTATTAGTAGTAGTATTATTATTATTAGTATTATTTTGTTACGCTAAAATCCAAATTGTTGCATTCCTGGTATCCAGTGAAATAAGTGTAAATTTAGAGTAGTATGATCGTGTTTTTATGTACCTGATAAAATGAACTAGGCCACATTCTGGGCCCAATGCAGTCAGCTGACTCGTCCCTACAAAAGGGAGTTTACAGTTAGTCCTGGCTCAAACTGATCTAATTAAAGTGAATAAAGCTAATTTTAATGTACATGCCTGTCACGTTTTAGTACATTCTCCAGCTTAAACCTTATGTTTTAACTTATCTTACATTTAGGATAGGTCACACAGTTTCAGGACAAGACCAGTGGGTGATGAAATGAAACTAGCTATTAATGTCTTCCTTTGTTGTATGTTGTTTCATATATTGTAGGATATGCAAGAAATCTGGAACAAAGTCTGCCATGAGTCTTCCTCAAAAAAGAAGATAATTGGAGAGCTAGATGAAATGTTTACAAAATATGAATCTGAAAGAAAAGCAATGGTATGCTGACTTTGTTTCTTATTTACGAACAATTTTTTTCACAGCTTGTCAATTAATGTCCTATCTTACTAGATCTCATCATTACTGAACGATTATACTGGAAAACTGGAGAAAATCAGTTATATGCTGCCATGTGACGTCCACAGACTGGTTGGAAGAGAAGCAATGGTAGTATATTTAACATTTGTTTAAGATTGTTTTCTCTCTGTATGTTTAAAGGAATATTTTTTTTATAAAAACAAAGTTTGGCTCATTCCCCAACTTCCTTTGAGATTTTACAGGTTTTTTTGCTAAAAGTTCTCTGTCATTTTTTCCTGTGATAGCACTTTTAGCATAGATCATTGAATAGGATTTGACCAGTAGCATTGATATACCATATCTACCGTTAAATAGTGAATAGAGTTGGAATTATAAGGCTCTGTCTGCCATTTAGGTTAAAATTGAGCAAATTATCTGATTCTCTGACATCTGTGTAGATGCCACTAATGTGTGATTATAAAACTTATATATTATAAAAAAATAGTCAAGGTGCCCTAAAAGTATGTCTTTTAGTGGAAGCAGCTGTTCTGGAACAAAACTTAAAAGTAGGACACCATTGTTTCACACTGGGGTTTCTCCTCTACCTTGCGCTACAGAACAGCACATTCTTTTTTAGGACACCTTGGTACTCTATTGGTAATCGACACATAATGTTCCGCCTTCAAAAGTAAAGCAAAAAAATCCTCTTGCACTCCTTCACTTGTAGATCACTTGTGTTTGGAATTGCATCCACAAATCCAGAGCATCTGTAATGCGTTCTTGGGAATTGCTTATACTCATGCATAAACAATGGTGGACATTTGTTAGATGGCAAAGAGAACTGGTGGGAGGGCCATGGTAATGTGCACATCATAATAAGGGACATTCATTTCATAATTATAATAATAATACATTTTATTTGTTGTCTTTTATGGAAAAAAGCAGAGCAGGTGCCAGAGTTGATGTGTGATTTAAAAGTTTGTGATAGTTTGATAAAGAGTCTACTGTAAGTCCATTACAGTTGACTATTCCTTCAATTCTTTATTTGTTGTGCTTCAGATGATAAATCAAGCTCTTCTTGCTAATCGACGTGCCTTGGCCAAACTGCATCTGAATTTGATGGAGAAACAGTTGCAGACTGAGGTTCATCAGCGACTGAGATGGGAGGAAAAGCTTCAAGTCTGGAAAACAATGAAACTTAAAAATGGAATCAACCATTTCAAGTAGGTTAAAAGCAACAAAAAGTTGTTGGGTCAACAAGTTTCCTAGAAAGAATTCATTCAAATAATCTTCCCATTTAATCAGAAATACCAATGCTGCTGTAAAATTCCGCTACTTGGCCCAATGACCGATGCCGGCCCGGACTGAAGGCCCGTGTGCTCCTCTCTTGTAACAGTGCCTAAAGGATTTTAATAATTCACATAACTTGGTATATCTGACTCCATAATTCTTTTATGAAAGGTTTTACCTTTACCATTACTCTTGATGTCAACCAAAGAAAACAGAATGTTAATCAATAATATCTTTTTTTTACTCGCTCATTGACCTTTATTTTACTTATACGTGATGCTAATATGAACTGGTAAATGTGTCTCTGTAAATGAGGAATGACTGAAGAGACTTTAAACTTTTATTATGATTGTTGTGTAAAAAAACAAGCATTACAGCAAATTCAATCAACATATAACTTATAAAATATTAACCAAATGTAAAGTGTTATTGTCTACCAGAGAGCATAAGAGAAGGTAAAGGTTTAAAAATGTTAGACATCATCATTGCGCTAAACACTCTGAAACATGTCTGCTACCATCGCATTTTTTAGGAATATCAAAAGTGACTGAATCAGCATGACGAGTTTGTGGGTTGTGGTTTTATTGCTATCCTGCTCGTCACTGTGACAGTGACACAAGGCCTTTGTACAGGCAACATGTGCACAGCAGCACAGTTGGTAAAGAGTCACATTTCTGTTCCCCCAACAGAGACTTTATGACCTGCCCTCACATTCAGAATCCTAAAAACATTCAAGATACTTTGTGTGCTTGGAAATCTGAACAGAAAACACTGAGTGAGAAGCAGAGGAAAACCTTAGAGATCCTCAAGTAAAAACTCTAGTTTTACCTCTCCATTTTGCAATTAAATGTTTTTTTTTAAAGCTACTTTAATTTCTAGGGACATGAGCCCACCAAAACTCTCAGAGTTTTTAGTTGCAGATTGGTACTCTGCTCTTTCTGTCATCAACAAGCAAATAGGTAAGAGAACGTGCTTCTTTTAATATTTCAGCTTGTTATCTAAGAAACTGCACGCAGCATCACAGACATTTTAAACTGTAATTTGTAGTCAAAGAACTACAATTTTTACATGTTTATTTTCATCCTTACACTTGTTATATGCAACATCTTCTTTTCCTTCAGATAATAATAATATAGCTACAATGGAAACACTCCACAAAATGTATGAGAATACTTTGGAAATCTGTTTGTCAGAGGTTGATCTCTTTACAGTAAGGGCTTTTCTATTATTATTTTTTCCGCTGAACCGGGAGAAAACTGTATTCTCAATGCACAGATAGAAATATCCAAACATGGTTTCACATCAGAGGAGATACAGAACATTGTCACATCTGAAATATTACCTCTCATTGGCCAGCGCCAGTCACAAATAGAAGTCTATTTGGAGAAACTGGATGTAAGAGATGTTTTGTCTTCATTGGTAATTTTTGGCAATTTGGGTTATGACTAGACTTTCATTTAAAACCATGCTTATTGTCATTTTACAGAAGGCTTGTGAAAGCTTGGCCAAAAGGACTGCTGGTGAGTGCCAGCTTTTATTCAAATTCATGTGTGGGGCAGCTCAGCTGTGGGAGACCCATAGCCTTGGCCTCGTGCACAGAGAAAAACACCTGGAAAACTCATTGGAAGCTGTCAGTCAGGTTCATGACAGAGAGAACCAGGCAAGTTTTCTTTTCAAAAGATGTGGTCAGTCTGTAAGCAGCTCTAGCACACTTTGCTTCATGGTTTCTTGGATCATGTCGATTGGGGATATCTTTAGTATTTTCTTTAAAGAATCTTTTGAGCCAATGTTTTCTTTGATGTGGATACGTTTGAACAGTGAAGAATCTGACAGGAACTTGAGGGGGGAGAGGAGTGGGAAATGATCTTTAGGTGTTTCTTCCATTTAATGGATATAAAAGTGCTGAGTTGATTAATGGTGAATTGTTTGATCATTTTCTCTCCTGCGACAGAGAAGAGAGGCTCTTTTCGATATGATGCTGGACAAGCTTAGACAGGAAAGTTCAGAGGAAACTCTGAAAGCCTCCTTAGTGAAAACACTAAACTTTCTGGAAGATTTTAAGAATAGGTAATGTTCATTGTTTCTTCTACGGTGCTTTAAACTAGCTGGACTTCATGTGAAATAAAGACCAAAAAAATCTGCATTAACCTTTAAGCTACGTGAACATCTACAAGGAGGGCAGTAGAAACCATGGAGTGCTACCCAGCTTTAGTCCTGCAGGAATTACAAGATTACAGTCTTTCTGTCAGCCAGTTCTTTGGTGCTCAGGAGGTTTATGGTCAGGTACTGCAAGAGAACAGCATGCTTCCTTTTGTTTTAGCTGGAAAAATCGTTGTAAAAGCAATGTTTTTTGTATTTAATTTTTTTTTGACAGGACTATAAGCAGTTTTGCCAGCTTTACCTTTCACTTAAACTTGGTGAGTTTAAATGTCACATCAGGGGGATCTGTTATGCTGTTCGTTATTGACATGTTTGATTTAGATATTTTAGTTTGTTAGTTTACAAAGTATTAATTAAGGATTGAGTACTCTAAATTAGCTCTGCTTAATTTTATTCAAGCATTAGCTAATGGTTACTTGCTCACAAACACAAACTAATGCATAATAATAATAAAAAGCACTAATTCTTAGTTGTGAATAATAAAGTGTTATCTTGTATTATGCTGTAACACAGATCAAAACATGGCCAGGAATAAAAATGAAAAACGAAAGAAAGACTTTCAGGTAAAAAAAAAAAACACAAAAATCAAAAGCATGTTTAAGAAAGTTTGAGATTTTGTGTCTATTTTTATTTACTTTTTAATTGTAGTCTTCTTAATTGATGTTAAAACTAACAAATATATTTTCTGTACATTTTAGGAACATCAACACAGTTCCCTGTTTCTACTCACAGATTCTAAAGAATGCCTCACGACTTCAAAAGGAAACATGTACAAATGCTTTGGGTTTCACAGTGATCGTGTTGAGGAACAAGAGAAATTGCTACAAGAAATAGAGACGGTTTTTATATCCAAATGCTTTCGTTGAAGAACTACTAAAAGTGTAAGTTCACAAGTGAAATGCCAGCATGTCCTGGGCTACTACCAACTTACAGTAATTTGGAGATTTTAACAGCATAGTTACATAATATTCATTGTATTTACTTTGCCATTTTACATTAATAATTTAATACAAAATTGGTTTCAACTAAATGCAAAATGTGACTATTTGACTGTGACAGAGTAAGACAGGCATTTTTCAACCACCTGGAAGATAGGTTTGAACCTATTCTGTTGAATGCTGGGAGTCTGGTGGAAGCCAAGAAAGAGAAACTAAAAGCTGAACTTGATCTTCGCATGCAGTTACACCAGCCACGTGCAGAAAGAATCGAGCTTGACATTCACAAAGTCAGAGCAGGTTTGTGCCTTTTGCAAAATTAAACAGGCAAAATAGAGTCACTATTAAACCTTAAATTTATGTTTTTAGACATACTCAATTTAGAAAACTGCTATACAAGTTTGCTGCCACATTATCAAAACAGTACTTATGAATAGAGTTTTGTACTGTGACTTCTAGACACTAGTTCATCATTATGTAACTATATAATAATATAATGGCGTACACTACTAAACATGACATCAGCAAACTGCTAAACAGAAGAGTTTACTTCTGTGCACTTTTTAAATATGCACTTTTTCCCTACAAGTTTAAATAGATTCTACCTCATTTTGATTTTTTTATCTTTTGGGCAGCTGAACTTGTGCAGCATGTAGAGCGGGTGAATCGACACTGCAAGGGCATACAGGTATTTCTGGAAGACACTCAGAGTGACTTACAGGAATTACAGATCCAGCTGAATAAACTCCTTGAAGACTTTCAAATGCAAATCTACTGCAGAGAGAATGACTTCACCTTTTGTTCCAGCTCTGAAAAGTAATTTTATGAAAAATCTTAAACTTAAATAAGGTGTTCCTTTTATTTAACAACTTACATATTCTTACTTTTTTGATGAACAGACTAAATATACTGTGGACGTCACTTAAAACAAGCCTGGATAAGGTCTTCGGTGTCATCCAGACATCACAGAGAGACTTCAGACAAAAGATTGAGTTCAGGATGCAAGGCCTGAGGGAGTCTAATGTTAAGCTGATGAGAAATTTTATGTATGAAGTTCATTCATTTATGAGAAGTGAATGTAACTGAATAGAATTTTTATATTTTAAGTTTGCAACCATTGTTTATTTTCATAGATTGTTTGCTGACGGTGGCAATTTTTCACCACAAGAAATTGAGGTTTTTCAAGCCACAGCTGGAAAAGATTGACAAGCGCATTGATGCAGCCGAGGGGGCCACAATCCAGAATATGGAGGAAAAGAGAATCCAAATGTTTTGCAGCAGGTTGTTATTTTGGCTTGAAGTATTTTTTGTGTAGATACAGTTGTTTGAACTTGTCATCATTGACCCTTCAGGTCAAGGACATTTTCAGGAAGTTTGAGGACAAATTTAGTTTTCATGCAATCGACTTGAATTTTCTAGAGAAAATGCAACAGCTTTTTACCAACTCACGGATCCAGATAAAAAGTGAGGTATGTTTCAATCAAAGTTGTTTTCTACAGGGTTTTTATGTAGGACTATGTAGTGCTGACAGGAAGTAACCAGATATAGAAAAGTGAGGCAGATTGATAAAATGTAACAAACCATAATTTCACATGGCTGTACATGTAAATGCACTAAAGCTATTTTGCTAACAGCATCAATTTATGTTGATTTAATTGTCATTAGCCCATTCTTTTTCTCTGTAGGCTTTGAAGAGTAATGCACAGAAAAAGGCAATGACAAAATGTTTAATGATTTAAAACAAATAACAGATGAGTTTGACCAACCTAACCCTGATAAGAAGGTACATATTTCTTTATGTGGAGCATTGTTATAATAAATCCCTTTATACAGATGTGAGAAAAACCAATACATCTTCAACGTACATTTCAAAGCTGAAATTCTTCATTATGATTCTGCTTCTATCAAATTTACATTGTAGATTGTAACAATAGAAGAGATTAACAGTTGTACAAGTTCTCTGATGGAGGAACTTAAGAGGAGATGTCAGTACCTTGATGCCTTTTTGGTAGGGAATTATCATACAACACTATTTAGATATTTTAATGTTATAAGTAAATTGTCTGATAATACCTTGATATGACCTTGTAGGATGCATCAATGGCTGTCCCACAACCAGAAACACCACTTCAGGGGGCGTATGTGCTTGCAGTCCGTTCCAGGTCCCGTAATCAGGAAATCCCAAGAAGTCCAGAAGGAGATAGCCTGCTTCGTCCCAGTCGAATCGGAGCACCTTTCCTAGAAGATCCAGCTCTTGGGGTTATCAAAGGCCTCCTCAAGTCAGTATCCATATGATCATTGTAATGCAGATAGTCTCAGTAGCAAAATGTGATAAGCGACTGTGGCAAATCCTGCTTTGAGACTTGTGCCACAAGGTTCAGTACTGGGTAAATTACTGTTTTATGTACATTTTAGAAAACATGGAGTCTGCTTTTATTAATATGAAGATGATAGCATCAACTACCAATCTACACCATGCAGCACTTTCTACCTGTCTAAATTACCTTAAGAAATGGTTTGCGTCAAATTTTCTGCAACTTTACAATAGCAAATTAAAATAACTGTCTTTAAGCGGGTTATCATGGTTTAACTATTGCTACTATTACTATTACAATCCTAGTCATTCTGAACGTCACTTACTGTAACCTCTCCCTATTGTCCAAGCACTAGTGGGGACCAAATTTGGTTATTGTAATGCACTTTAGACTGGCCTCTTGGAAAAACAATGGATTGGCTACAACTGCCACAAAATGCCACTACTAGGATTACCAACCATGTAGCCACATCAAACCACATCACCCCTGTTCTAAAAGAGTTCCACTGGCTGTGAAGCAGCTTGTCAATTTTAAAGTATTAAAGCCCTAAATTATAAAGCACCTAATATCTTTGCCCCGAAAATGATGGCTGACTTAGAGACAATATGCACACTTTCACCTGGCTGGACCCTTTTAAACTGCCATGGGGCCTCAAGCTTTTTGAAATGTTGCTCTCATGGTATGCAATGGCTCCTCAACTCATTGCACATCAGCACATCACTTGAGCATTTTAAAAGTAGTGCTCTCCAAATGAATATATAAATATTGAATAAAAAAATTATATATATATATATATATATATATATATATAATATATATATATATATATATATTTTTTTTTTTTTAATATATATAAAGCATTAATTATGTTTGTATTTGTATTTGATTTATTTTTATTCTATTAATTTTATTACCATTTATCTTTTATTCCCCATTTGTTTAAGGAAATTTAAATAGTAGTAAACTATAGTGAGTAGTAAACATACATTTTATGTGTTTTCTCCCTGCATTTGAATTTCTTGCATCTGAATATGCAATTGCACAAACCCATGTACAACATTTTAAATAAAATGTGATTAATCATGATTCATTTTTGGAGAAACATTTAATTAATTTGTATTTTCAATCAATTGAGACAAGTATTCCTATTATAATTACATTTATCTTGCTTTTGTTCCTCTACTGTCTTTGTTTCTGATTTTACTTGATTCTGTTTCTTTGTTGTTGTTGTTGTAAGGTGATGTTGAGGGTCCAGAAAGGTGCCTCAAATATGAATAACTATTATTATCATATTATATTATATAAATTATATAAAACACTATTTAAATATTTCATTTCCCTGAAGAAAATTCAGCCTAAGTCTGATTTTATCAATTATTTTGCTTTCTTGTGAGTATTTATTTGAAATCCTCACAGTCAGTGTAAAGTAAAGTAGAATATTAGAAGTTTGTTTAACAGTTAACCACATATAAAACCTCTGTTCCTTGCTAATAGAGTTGGCAAAACTCAAGGCCTCAGGGAAGAAAGCACTGACACAAAAGAACAACGCTCTTCACCAGGTTTGACTGTCATTCTAGGAAACATGGGGATCTTAAATACGTTTGGATTGCTGTTTTGTGAGGTTTTCTAACTACTTGAAATTTTCTCCAGCAAGGTTACCCTCTCCTGTTGGATCAGGTCACAGATCAGGAAAGAGCCTCAGTCAGTCCGGAATAGAAACACTGCACAGGAAATCAGTGGAATCACTAACCACACAGAGGTTTGAGAATTCAAAAATAATCACAAATGCATTCAAATGCACAATATGTGCAAAGAAATAAAACAAGCCTATAGTATCCAAGTTAAGTGAGTTTAAAGAAAATTGATATTCCCAAATGTCATATAATAATGTAACAATTATTTAGTATAGATCTCCTTTACATTAGCACAATATTTTTCATAAAATGGATTTTTGAGAATAAATGTCTTATTTGAGGTGTCTATATTTTAATGATTGCCTTTGAAACAGTTCTACCAGCGCGAGAAAGTTCACCAAACCCAATAGCTTTGATAAGAAGTTTCTCATTTTTGGTTCAAAACTTGAGGACCAGAAAGACAGGTTTGTAGCAGGAGCTCAGCTACATTTTAGTCATGAATTTTATTGCCTACATTTAATCATTTTAACCATCTGGTTTTTTCTAGTGGCTCCTTCAAAGTCTCAATCAATAATATTCTGTGGAAAGCCAACGATAATATCCTTTTCCTGGCAGAGGTAATTGAGAAAATATTCAAATTACTGTCAGCTAATTTGTTAGTCTAGTATAGTGTTTAACTGTTTGCTAAAATTTGTCATGGTCAGGAGTTCTATAGGAGGAAAGAGAGACGCCCAATCACTCACGCTGAGCACCTCCAGGAGTCATTTGAGCAGTGTGCTGCAGAAACAAACAGGAGACTGCTGGTGTACCAGAGCCAGGCACATGACTACCATAACAGATGTCTGCAAGGTTCATTCATGAAACCTCTCACTTGAACATTTTATTTAATAGCGACGCTTTTATTGTCCATTCACAAAACTTTAAGAGATAGAGATGGACATACTATTCATTCACTGGTTGTATTATTTCTTATTTTGTTGAAATTCCATAAATGTTTCATTTATGATGTTTGTGCAAATAACTTTTTTGAATGTATACATTATTACCCTGCAAGCCACCTGCAAACCACTAAAGCTGAGCCTGGTGTGTATCTGGTGTATAGGAGGGCTAGTGAAGCCAGCAGGAGGTGCTCGCCCTGTGGTCTGTGCGTTTCCTTGCGCCCCAGTGCAGTGATTGCGAACACCTTACAGTACTGAAAATGAGCTCCATAACTTTGGGCGATAGACTAAATCAAAGCCATTCAAATTGACTTGTGATAATTGTTGTATAACTTATTTTATCTAAACAACTTTCACCTGAAATCTTGAGTCACTGTTGTCTTTTATTGACTGTTTATTAACTAAAATATGTTGCAAACTTATAGATAAAATTGTTGGTCAAACAAATGAGTGAGGAAATAAAAGCTAATACTAAAAAAGCAAGCAAGCAAGGTCAATAATTGTTTGCTCACATTCTCTGTGCTTATTATGTTTTATTATGTGCAGCACACTTATCCCTTTATTGATTGTGCACACACTTGTCTCACATACTAAAAGTTATTTAGATTTTCTTCTGAAAATGACTATCTACTTTAAGGGTCCAGTGTACAATCCTCTGCTGGCCTCACAAGCACCTCTTCCCACAGAAAAAATGATCCTGGATGTCTCCCATCCAGGTTTTAAACAGCTTAAGCCCTAATTTGCTTCAGTGGGAAACCGATCATGAGTTGCAGAATGAACTTTTTTCCCACTTTTTTTTCTCTGTAGAATTTCAGAAGCAATTGATTGCGATTGAAGAGTTTCTATTGAGCATTCCAGAGAAACTTCTCTTAAAACTAAAAAAGCAACACTTGGAGGAGCTCATTCAAAGCGTGATGCAAATACAGGAACAATTTGAACAGGTTCAGGAGCAGAGTGAGCAAAAAAGGGTGAGTGAGCTGAAACAGAAGACAAAAGTTACATTTATTGGTCCGCAGCCTGTATATATTCAATACATTTTAGCTTAACTGGTTCTGCTAAAAAGAAGCAAACTCATGCTATAGTAACAATCAAACATAAAAATGTGCACATATGAATTGAAACAATGTTTTATGAGGATGTGTAATTTTACACATTTTTAACTAATTAAACTATTTTAGATAAACTAATTAGTTACATCTAGGGAGCTAGAACAGATACAATCCAACAAATGTGATAAACCATTCATTATAGCCTACTTACTGAGCAATGTGTGTCTGTTTTGGGTAGCATAGGGCCCAAACTCTTTTCTTTCAGGGACCCAACATTTCTAGCAGTGCCCCTGCCTGTGACTTTTTTTTTTTGCTTTTTATTTTTATTTTGTTCCCTGGTTGATCATGCAATCGTGTTTTGTGATGAAAGAGGCAGCATGCCGGAGATCTCCGTGTGCGCCTCAGTCATCCGGCATGTGAAACAGAACTAAAGCTGCTGATAGACGCTGAAGAACAGAGACAGACCCAACAGAGACAGGGGGTCCAGAGCACTACCCTCGAGCTGCAGGTGATAGACATGCACATGGTAAAAGTGCATAATGCACCTTTCTCTTGATTGATCTCCTTGCTTCTATGCAGGCCTGTGTGCTGAAAAATGCTGAGAACTTTGTCACCAATCTCGCCGTGCTGGTGGAAGCTCTACTCTTTCAGTTTGACAGCTTCATATCCAGTTCCGAAGTTCGAGCTGGATGTATGTTTGCATCCTTTAGCTATAAACACCATCTTTTCGGCAATATTGAATTATTTCAAGGTAACCTAATAAATTAGATTTTTTTTCTGAAAAAAAAAAAAGATGCTGAGCCAAAGAGGGAGAAGCTGACTACTCTTATCCGCAAATCACAAGCTGGTCTTATGCAAGAGGACAAGAACACCGATCGGGGGCAGAGAGCAAGGTTTGGAAATAACAGAATTGAAGTTCTTTTACTTTCAGATGGAGCTTAAATTGTGAATGCTAAATACTGAAATTAGTCTTGTGTTTTTTCCAGGACGTGGTCAGGGGTCTTTTTTTTTGGATGTTCTGAGGGCAGCTCGGTTATTGAAAATTTGCATGAAACAGCCACCATCACAACAGCTAAAACAACACTGGTTCATCTCAAGACTATTGAAGCTCGAGATGCAATGCATGAGGTACAGTGTGCTCGTTTAAAACCTGTTGATTTGTGCTGAAACATTTTGACAAAAAAAAACCCCTCTAAATAAATAATCCCATATTATTGTTCACTAATTGGTTCACGCATGACCTAAAACATAGTATCTTATACACAGAAGAATATATGCTTACTAATCGAACTGTACCAGAGTTGAGCCCCTTTATAACAAAGTGTTTTCCAAAAATATTTTGAGATAAAAAGTGATAGTTTAAGGAAAGCTTTAGCCTATTTGTTGATGTGCGTCACCCACACTGTGTTTACTTGATTCATTTTCTGAATGATAGAGAGGGAGAAGTGTGATATATGATGTATAGAGCACAAGTCAGTGTGCAGTACAAATGTTTAAGTCCCAAATCGAACCCTGCACTTTCAAAGTGGAAAAGCAGACTGCATTTGGAGATGACAGTAGTGTCATTGAAGCTATTGTGACAACTTATACCACCCAAAGTAAAACATTCAAGTTCAAAGCTTCTCGGTTTTGCTAAAACATGGGTTCTTTACATGAAATGTTGTTTAATGTGAGTGCATTCGCATATTATTTTTTTAAATGGTATATGCACATGGCCTAACGTCAGGCGAGTCTTTAGTTGTAGGAAGGTTTTAACAGTGTAACTGACATTTTTCACATTTCAGACAACCTTGATCTTCCTGATTTACCTACTTACCTGCAGAATTTACTACATTTTTATGCACCCATATTTTAAAGGACCATATTTATCAACTTTTCTTACATTTAAAAGTTGTGCAGGCATCTTTCACTCTCTTTTCACAGCCTTATGTTGATTTTTTTTTTCTAACATTGACAGCTATATGGACGCAGGGTTCAGGAACAGCTGGAGAACATCCAGTGCCAGTGTGAAACTCGGGAACGAGAACTGGAGAAGTGGCAGAAGCACTGGCAGAGTCAGCTAAAAAGCCTAACTTCACTCTCCTCCGAGTGATTAAAAGACCTTCAACACCCCCAGACAAGTTAAGCCATGGAATTTATTATAAACTAAACAAACACAATACACGAACAAGGTCCAGTCCACACACTTCGACAGTAATGATAAAGTTTGTTCACATTAAAACCTTTATTACAGAATTACAAGTTCTACTGAAAAGTGCAGTGCAAAGATAAAAGTATAAAAATTCCCTATATGACATAATAAAATGCTGTATTAACACGAATATGAGAATTATAAGCACCAACACAATGCTTTACAGCTTCAGAGCATTGTGGTTTAGCAGCATGTAGTCATTCGGTTGAGGGTCTGTAAAGTTTAGCACCAAACTAATCAATCAGCCAGATTTTAGCACATTTTAAGCAAATACTTAAAGATCAGTCAGCGTTTGCGGAGAAGAATATCCCAACTCTCTCTCCAGCGCAGGGCGGCCAACTGGTCTGAGGTCAGTGCTGGCTGGCCATACGTTAAAGGAGTCAAGCTGTGATAAGATACATACACTGAGCACAGCACTGCAAGAATAACACCAGCACAAGCTTTCTGTTGAGCTGGGGACCTGGAACACATCATGATACACAGATTTTTATTTATTTATATATATATATATATATATATATATATATATGTACTAGTTTTGGAAAACATTTTACAATAAAATAACATCTTTTACCTCAGTACGTGAGTATACAGGTGTTCCACCACTATAGGTATCTGAAGAATCTTGAAGGTGAGTGCTGGTAGATAGTGATAAAGAAACAGAGTCTTCTCCATGAGGAAGAATGGCAGATAATTCACCGCCCAGCCTCCAAAGCAAATCACACCAGCCAATACCAATTGTTCCCAAGACTCTAAGGGACACATCATTCATGGATTTTATTCATAAATGTGAACTGAATAAGTAAAAAAAACAAACTGTTTACACTCTGCACTCCAAAGCTGTTTGCTCAGGCCTTCTTCAGGTTTCATAAGGTCAAATTTAAGACAAGCATCATTTTAAGACCGTTAAGAAAAAAACTGATAACCTATATAATGACATCATTAACACATACCAAACTTTTTTGAATAATAAACATTCTGCTTGAAATGCATTGTTTGAAACACTATCATTGTTATGTATTTGAAAATTTAAGAAGGTTTTCTCAAACTCCAGCAAGTCTAGCAGTGTTTTAAGAATTTTGACCATTTATGAGCATTTTCTCAAACTCTGGCAAACTTTCACTATAACTGTTATGTTTTTGAGCATTTCTGTAAATTTTCTTAGACTATGACAACCCTAACCATTAGTTGTTCTTTTTTTCTAGCATTTAGAAGCATTTTCTCAATCTCTAGTGTTGAGCTTTACATGGACATCAGAAAAAATAGATTTTTATTTTAAAGATCTAGAACAGTGCATATAAGACTTTTTAGGGCCCGGAAACCGTTTTTGGATGGCAAAAATTTTTGGATGGTTACTAACACATCTTTAGCATATCTAAAAACATTTTGACTCAACTGTTAAAAAAAGAAATCAAGAACAGTGCATCACTATTCATTTCTGTTTTTATTTTTCACTAGACTTCACTCTCATATTTATTCCAACATTTCAAGTACCTACATCACAAAAAAACAGATGCTTAAAATGTTATATTTACCTTGAGGAATATCTTCAACTTTCCTCTGTCTTCTTAGTAAGTAGGTTACAAACAGAAGACAGTACACAACCAGTGCCATGTTGGCAGTAGTCCAAGTAACAACATTCCCAATCAGATGAATCTGTGCCTGTATTGAATCAGAACATTATATTAGTTCTCTTCCTGTTAGACTAAATAAACAACAAAAACAGACTTACATTGCTTGAAGGATGGAGCCAATATGCAATGTTGGTGTCCATTGTTATCCACTCAAGAGGCGATGAACTATACTTATGCTCAGACTCTTCATTCTTGACCGTCAACATCTTCCACTGTGACACAAGTATAGATCAGTGAAATTAATTAAAGGGCAGGTATTTTAATTGGGTTTGGTGTAGCTTAAGCTATGGTCAGACTGCAAGCCATTGTACCACAAATCCTAATCTTTTACCAAATTATAAGATATTTCGATAAGATCTTCAATGACTACAACAATTCTTGGGACCTGCATCTTGACACCTTAACAGTAACAGGAAAGAGAATTCGGTTATACCTCCTCAGCATCCAGTGATGGGACATTCCAAGAATTTGCTTTATTCATCAAAGCCTTGATTTAAAATGTTTTATTGGTATCCATCTTCAAGCAGGGCTGGACAATCCAAGTTGAGCAAATATGTGAACTGTGGTCTAGCGGTTATATTGGGTGATAGGGTAATGTTTGTTATTATGGCTACCAATGTAACGCAAGGATACACAGAGTGAACAAACTGACCATGACTACCTGAGAAGGCCTAACCAGAATCGAGTATTTACATAGAACATGGCATAATATAAAATATAATGTCTTATTTATTAAGATAAACATGAGCACACCAATTTGTGTTAATCTACTTAAAGTAACATTTGTATGCTCATAGGCCCCATTTTCAAATTTTTGTCTTCAAATTTCCCCCTAGTCAAATTTTATTTAATGCTATTGAAACCTAGCTCCAAGGAAAATGTACACGAACTCAATATGATAGCACTCAGTTTCCAAGAATGAACATTTACCTGTAACTCAAAGAATTTTGCCATAAATGTGAGGTTTCTGTGGACGTCGCTTTGGGTCGGTGTCTTCAGCTCCAGCTCCCTTTCTTTCTGTTCCTGACCTGTAGAGACGCACAATTAATTGAAGTTGACATCCCAAGCCATAAAACTCAAATGTTAATTTTCATACTTCTGCCATAGCGATGCTCCTCTACGTTCCACATGCCACTCTGCTGGTAACCTTTATAGATTTTATCTCCAACCACCTCAAGCTGCTTGAAGCCCCATTCAGGCAGAGATGCTCCACTGAGCTGCAAGAGAGGAAAGTTTCAACAAGAGACATGGGGTGGTATAGAAGATAAAATATCAATTAGTTTATCAGTTAAGTTGATATAGAAAATAATCATCATAAATGCCAAATGTTTCTTTGTGATACTTTAAGAGAACAGAATGTGCACTTACTCAAAGAGAAAAGACTGTTAACTATGCTTTTGTCTACTTTTTACTGTTACAGCAAAATGTTGATCTGAAAAAAGTTATTGAGCTAAAGTTAAATCCATAGAATAACAATAGAATATTTGATAGCAGAGCTTGAATGTCTTTTTTTTTTAAGACAGGAGTTCTAGCTTAAATATATCTAATATATCACACCCAATAAAACTAACACAAATATAGGGAAGCCACTAAATTAATGAAAAGTATTTTAGTAATGAAAAACATGGTCAAAACAGATGTTTGTATTGACCTGTCCAAGGTTGTAGATATAGCCTTTAAGACTTAGTAATTTTAAGTGTCTACAAAGACTTTTCTCCACGTTGTGTTTGCCTCTTTGTGCAAAAGCAAGTCTTGGATGTATATAGTTCTCCAATGCATTCACACCAATTTGTCTTAATAAAGAACATTCTCTCTATTTTTAGACTTGTGCAAGTTCAGATTTTTTAACTTGCTTTTCCTCATCAATCTTCTGCCATTGTGTTTTCCACAACTTAACCATCTGAAAGTACTATAATTAAGCTCAATAGAATGCGCCATTGTGTTCAAAACTGGGATTGGATTTCAAATAAAAAAAATTTTAGCTACATGGTCATTTGAATCAGTCTACTATATAATGAGCTGTGTTCAACTTGGATTGTTTTAGCGACGGTTTTAAGTTGTAGGGTACATTTTTTTTACGCCTCTGCTGAACTAAAACCAAGAGACACTCGACTGGTTTAGCTGCCTGCCCGAAGGCAGATGACAGAGAACACCAGCTAACTGCATCGGTGAGAAAATAGAGCGTATGGAGTGATTTCATATTTGCCTTTCATCTGCTTTCATTCATACAATACCTTACATTGAGGAGCTTATGGGGACGTTTTAAGTTTGAGAATGTTCCGTGTGTTAAAGTAAGTTTCACAGTAGACCATGAAATCATTTAGAAATCATGTAAACACTACATTATTCAAAAAATGTGAATGATTAACCCTAAAGATCTAGAAGATAGTGAGCACTAGGTTGACAGTTCTGTGACTAATTTTATGCTAACGCTAAATAAAATGTCTCTGATAAAAAAAACAATACGATCAAAACAGCGTTCAGTATTGCGTTCAGTGTTTTTCCTGGAACTCTTTTATATGTCACAGATTTCAACACCGAACTGTTTCATGAGTGGAGCACAATCTAGATTATTTTTTACCTTAACGTTATATGACTATTTTTCTGTCAGGAGGAATAATTGATGAAAAGGTCACAATTAACCAGCATTTTATGTCAGTTATGTACTTCAGAGGAAACATTAATAAT
This sequence comes from Danionella dracula, assembly GCA_900490495.1. NCBI lineage: Eukaryota > Metazoa > Chordata > Actinopteri > Cypriniformes > Danionidae > Danionella > Danionella dracula. The sequence continues at coordinate 8,673,680 of UELW01000522.1, read as the reverse complement.
ATCTTTTAAATGATAATTTTGCCCAAATATAATGCTCACACAAAATGTTCAACAACATCAAACTTTAGCACTATGTTTTTTTCTGCAAAATCAAAACAAGATTGACTGACAAAAAATTGGTTTCCACCAATTTATTGCAACTCAGATATTAATAAGAATTTAAATATGCGAGCATTGGCAAAGACCGTGGCATAAATATGCACACTAAATCATTGTATATCCCTTACTTATAATAGAAATGTCCTAAAGTACAAACCTTGAGAACAGCTGAAGAATTGACATGGAGTAACCTCACTTCTGACAAAATAGTCTTCCAAATCTCTCGGTCAGACTCTCTGTTCAGAATGTCCTATAGTGAAATCACAAACTGAATCAGAAACATTCTTTGACCAAATAAGTCCTAGCATTTAAGAGCTGCGATCTTACCACTCTCCATAGATTCTGAGCCGGCATAGACACATTAAAATCAATGTAACCGGAGACTTCCTGTGAATGAGGACTCATAGGAGCAGCAACATCATGTCTTAAAAATGGTACACAAAAATCCAATTCAACACAGCATTCTTTCAAAAAAAAAAAAAAGTTTGTGAAGTAGCTGAATTACGTGTTTAGGTAGCGAGAAGTCATTCCATGCAGTAGCTGAATCACATCTCCGTGTCTGACTGGTCTAGGCGGGCTGCTGACCACAAGACTTTGCCTGGATTTTAAGACCGTGATGCAATGAAATGTAAACTTTTATCTCCATTTTAAACACTGACCTTAACAACTTCACAAATGGTTTTAGAAACACACCGGCCAGGGTCTTTGATAATCCACCAGTTGTTGACGTCTTTGAAAGGATAACATGTCACCTGCTGCTGGTGAGAGCTACCACGCCCATTTTCATACCTTCAAACAGAGACGAGAGCAGAGATCTGCCTTAAGATGTACTTGTTTAAGTCTGTTTCTTACTAAAGTTACCAATGGTGCAATTTGTAAACCAAGTCCTTGTCATAGTGATATTAAGAGGTTAATTTTCTGAGATCTAGTACAACTGTCACAACAACTGTCTCTAACATTAATGGTAAATTTTTTTATAAAAATAAAATACTAGACTTGATTTGACCAGAAGCCACATAAGAGGACCCCTCACCTGATAGGATAGTTAGCTTTGTGTGAGTGAAGCCAGCAGGGAACAGGTTTACTTGAGATGGTCCGAAGGGTGATCTGTGAGCCAAAAGCAACATCCAGGGGCTGCCCTCGAGTGATCCTGGACAGACCCCCCTTCAAATTGAGAGATTTACAGGGTTTAATTTTAGGCAGAGCACACTCCAGTGTCTCGTAAGTTGGAATGAATAATGTATAATTTAATGTATATTTTGTATTTGAAAATAATTAATGCAATATGATTATTTCAATTGACAAAAATAACTCAGTATGTCTAAAAATGCTTTGTTTTCAGGGAATTTTGAAGAATTTGACTGTGTACATTAACATCGCCATGGGGGAAAGATTTCAAATAAACATATAAATAAACAATAGAATCTGATTGAATTGATCAGGAAATATTTGCATAGGTTGCTTAGCAACAGGTTCTGGTCTTATGGCCAGAAGGAGACCAGTACCCAAGAGGCACAGAGGCGGACAGAGATAGACCAGTCATGGGTGCTTCTTGCTAAGCCAATTTTTGGCATTTCAATTAAACCTGATTTGATTTGTAAAAGCTTCACTGATTTTACTAACTAAATTAATAAATGTTATCAACAAAACCTTTTGCAATTTATCATAGCCGAAGTTCAACTTATTGTTGGGTTAGTTCTCCAACAAAGATTTTTAAGCTTCTTCGGTCATGGGAATCCAATTGAAATTATTGTGAGTGGAGGAATTTTAATGAAATTCCATGCTATATACAACAGCAGTCTACGATGAGATTTTAAAGAGCCGCCAAACAAAAAAAAGCATTAAAGTCAACACAAGTAACTGAGAATTAGATAATTAATGGTATAAAACATTTTACAATTGTGACTTCAAAATATTTAATGATGTAAATGCCACAAACAGAGTACTAGATGCAAAAATATCATACTTTTAATATATAATCATATACAATCAAACAGTTGAGCAAAATTTTATTTACTTAATTAGACTGATTAGAAGGAATCTATACCTCTAGGCTTGCTTGAAAAGCACTGCTCATCATCTGGTCATGTGGTCCACTGCGATACAGCAGAGAAAGATGGATGTAGAAAAACCCAAGGTACATGATGACCGGTAGCACCACAAGAGCCAGGAAGCGGACCAAAACCTGCACAGCTACTTTACCCTTTTCATATAAATGACAAAACTCATCAGCTGGGTAACTGTGCTGTGCTGTAAATCCAAACGAAATTAAGAAAGAATACCACACATGGCTCAGTGCTCGATCTCCAATTATTATCCAGGTGTGCCCAGCTGCCAGCCCCAGGAGTAAGAAATATGTGAATACCCCCATGTACTTCACCCTGATGAAAGCACACAAGGGAAACATTATTGCACAGTAAAAAAGATCAACTGGTAACTACAATTAAGTAATCCCCATCAAAACCACCTCTTATCGCTAAATAATGAGACGAACCAATATCCAGTTGGTTCTGTATATAAAAAAGCATGGACCTCCTCAATTAAAATCAAATTCTTAATAAAACTAAGCTTATAAAAGGTATTAAGTGCAAGGCAAAACTGTATCATTGAAGGCAAGGATAATGCCTACATACCCTATTCCCAATGCACAACTGATCCCACAGACCACAAGCCAAACCCACCTAAAAGATGAACTGAAAATATAGAGCATGTGACATGGTTAATGGTGACAGTAGTAGGTCATGAATTGAGAAATCAATTTTACGTATGACAGCATATAAAAATAGACACATTGAAAATGTAAGATTAAATGTCTTACTTTTTTATTAAAGTATGCATTGCTGTGATGAGCATTATATTGGTACTTCACAGTTGCACATCAATTGAAGTTGTTAGAAAGCCCACAGTTTATTCGAGTGGAGAGTGACTGACTCGACATTTAAACAGACTGTACACTTAAACACATATCTAAACACCAAATTCATTTACTAGTCTACTAAACATCAAAAATATTAATTTACAGAATTAATTTAAGAACTGAATTCACAGGCTGGAGAACCAAGCTATCCTAGAGCACAAACTCAAGAGTGCTCAACACCAAAAAACTAGCCACATAGCTATAAAATTGACCAGATGTCAACATGGATTGATTACATACAGGAAGCTGCTGACAAAATTAATTGTTGTACTACCAAAACATCAAACATTTACATGCATTCATAAACTTTTAGTAGATTATGCAATCCATAAGTTCTAAACAACAGCTACACAAATCTTTACTTTACACAAAAACACCAATGTTTTAAATGTTAATTATTAAATTAAATGTAATATATATATATATATATATACATATATATAATTTTTTTTTAATCGCTTCATTCATATAATTGGACATCGCATGTAAAATACAATCTGTTCATGACCCTTTTAAAAACAACCCTATAATTCTCTGTAATCACAAAACTCATTGTTACTCACTTGTGTTCCTTGTGGAAGCGTAGGTAAGATAATACAGCCAACAGCAAAAAAAAGATTAAAACCGACTCAAGCAGCATGAAGCGTGACTGTACAATCATAGAGTTTTCTGTAAAAAAAAAACCCATTAACATCTCCTCAGCCAATGACTGAACAGTGAACTGAAACAGTGAATGATTACCCATGAGAAGAAGCACGCAGGCACCCAGGGCTGAGAAGTGAGAGTATCCAAGTTCTATTACCACAAGATATGCAAGCGGCACACAGAGAGAGCCAGCAAGCGCCGGAATCACCCGAAGGCTCCATACTGGGACATTACTGCTGTATTCTACAGCAACAAAAAAAAAGGTAAATGTGTGTACACTCAGAAGGTAGATGTCTAGGTGAGACATCTAGCTAGAATACTATCACAGACACACGCACACCATCATTTTATGTAAACTAAATCTTCTCAAGTATTTTTACTCTGTTGAAAAGCATGACAGCCTTTGACATTGGCCAATTTAGGTCATATTGGCCAATCAGATGCCTCAGAATGGTGTGACTAATTCTAGACAAGCCAGAACACCGGCAAAATAAACCATTAAGACCTCACACCTCTTTTAAAAGAAACATTGGTTTCTTAAGGGTTAAACCTACAGTTTAACCAAAGTTTTCGGAAATTCTTGGTTTTGATGAACTTCAGCTGCATTTGGTTCAGTGACACATGAGGACATTTTTAAACATTTGTTTAAATGTATACTTTTAATTTCTGTTAGAGTCATTGCATTCTATATTTCTTTTTTCACTAATCAAATAATCACATTTAATGTATAACTGTATACAATAGTTTTTTGTTACACCATAATTGATCTGTGATTCTTAAATTGATTAAAAGTAGAAATATCATGTAAAGTACTGATATCAACAAAAATAAGTTAACTAGTTTTTTGCTTTTTTTGACATACCGATCTCTATATGTCACCGACCTGTTTAATGTGCAAACAAAACCATGTAATCGTAAAACATTCTTTTGTGAACAGAGTCATAGTGAAAACTTCTCTTTTACCAAGATATTTTTTACTTGAATCCATTCAACTAAAAAAAAAAACAGTTTTACAGATTACCAGTAATTTGCTAAATCATATATGTACAAGATTAAATTTGTTAAATACGTTGAGACAATCAAATAGATTGTCATCAATAGAAACATTGCTATATATATATATATATATATATATATATATATATATATATATATATATATATATAACAATCAAAGGGAAAAAAATCTTGGTAGAACCGAGTTTCTACTGGTCTCTAACCTCTGTCACTTTTGAAACTAGTTGAAAAAGAATGAAAGTACCACCTGCTCCAATTCTGTTCCAAACAAAGTTTCCATCAAATCCTCCTAAATATGCTGTTAATAGGGGAGGAAAAAAAGAGTTTTATTACATGTAGAACGCAAATCTTTGTTTAATTGGTAAACAGAATCGTCACCTCCTAATGCTAAAATCATGTGCCCAAACGGTGGACCACTCTCATCAATGAAAAACACTTGCTTCATGTACAAGGATAGAAATTGTCCATAGTACACTTCATCAAACCTGCAGCAAACGAACATAATTTGCAAAGTTTTGATGATTCTCTCATGTCAGACTCATTAATCAGACGTTAAATTAGCAGGGCACAAACTTACACCACAGCTTTGGGGAGGTGAATGGCCCAAAGTCTGGAGAGGAGAGCGAAGGCAGTGACCACTACCAGCAGCGGGTTGATCTCCAGCGTCAACCTGACAGGTAACTTCACGCACTGCATAATCGCTCGCTAAAGTTGTTCATTAAAACAAACTGCGAATAAAGTAATAGTTACATTTATCTAAATTAGCAGGGTAAAGATCACTTGTTTCAACGGATCTTCATCGCTGCCTTCTGAACACATGTGCCGTGTTTTCCGGAAAATATATATATATTAAAAACCATGGCATGTAAAACTCGAGTTGACAGAAAGGCACCACATGTCGTCTATCGTTTATTTAAATTTTCGTTCCATTTATCTTGAAAACAGATAATTAAGTTCGACGAACCATTACACAGTACTTCCGGGTAGCATCGCCCACATTTCAAAATAAAAGTTACCGTTTTTCTTACGTCTTCGTTTGGCGGTTTGCAAGCCAATTTAAACTGCATACACAAACGATGATCTTATATACTATCCCCCATTTAGGTCTTCATCATTTCATTCCTTATCAAGAGAATGTTTTATTTACATTACTTTTTAATTAACATAAATTTATTTTATACATATTCTTAGTCTTTTTAAGAATTTATTGATGTTGTTGCTTCTTTTATTTTTTTATTATAGTAATCTTTTTCCTAATCTCTATCATTTATTTTGTTCTTTCTCATATGCTTTACATCTTAGTATAACACGCTCCATTGTGTTGTTAGCTCTGCAATTATCACACTTCCCATTCTGTTAATTTCCTATCTTGAATTCACAGCAGTTTTCGTAGTTCCTTTTCGTAGTAAGAATCAGATATCCTTATTAGGTTAACACAACTCTTTATCTCATGTTTTGAGGAAATATATAAAAAATGTGTCTTTCTTTGTGCATTCATTACATATTACATGAATCGCTGCATGCATTTATATCCTAACTCAAGACGAGATCCATGAATTAAAAAGTAACTGAAATATTGATTTTGGTTTATGATGATCTTTAAAGTAATCATTTTATACTTATGCCCTAATCACTTTAATAAAGAAAACCAAACCTGCGAAAACAGAAAACATGCGAGGAAAACTATGGACCTCTGTGTGATCTCTTAGTTCTGTTTAACCATAGGTTGAAAGCATACATGAATGTGGCAAAGGTATTCCAAGGTTGTGTGGAATGAGATAGGGTCAGAAGTACTCCTAACAAAAGAACACTGAAATGAAGTGTGCTTATATATGTTATATTTTATGTGCAGAGAATGTGAAGTGTTAACTCAGGTTAAAATAAAAAAGGAATCCTGTGATCTATCCTGGAAGATCTACTTCCTGCTGTGCTTTGTGTCCTTCTCTTTTTTCCCTCTGTCACAGGCAGAAAGAGAAGTTGGAGCTAGGTGGAGAAGACCAACAGTCACCCTATCACGGTGGCTGAGACATGAATCTTTCATTTGTGAGCACTTAGTATAGAAAAAACTGCCACAAGGACATGAAACCTATCAAAAACACTGATGCTGGGGGGATGTGAGGACAGTTGCAGTCTTGACCACAAAACTGATTATAATTTGGCATGTTGCAAACCAGAGCTCATATATGCTTGATTGACCTTGGTTTCTGAACTACCTTCGGTTAATTATTGAACCTGATAGAAAACTTGTTGTAATTGTAATGCGTCTATAAGTGTCTAGAAAAGTGTTAAATAAATCGAAGTCAACTTCGATTAACTAGTAATTATATCTCAATTGAAACTGATATTTGATTAATTAGGAATTGTCTCAATTATTAGCACACTGTGAAATTGCTTGTTTGCTGTGTTTAGCCGGAAGACAATTTTATGAGCACTTATCATGTTTGTGATAAAAATAGAGACAAATGTATAACTAATGAACGGTATAACCAACCAAAGATATATATGTAGTGCTATTACATTATTAGGCAGCTCAGTACTCAAGCCACTCAAAGGTATTGAAAACCATTTATTCATTCATTTTAAACATAACAGTTATTTATTTTAATAATTTGATTTGAGGATTCAGGTAAGAAAACTATCAATTGCTCAACTTTACTACCCACACCAGAGTAGGAACAGCTAACAAATGCAGAAACAATCCTCAGATTTGAAGCCAGAAATAGTTTTCTCATTATATTCACAATAAGCACAAGTAAAATGTGGTGATAACTCACTTTATTTAAACATGAACGAATGATTTCCACAGCGTGTGAAACATTACAATCAAAGGTGAAGAGTTATTCTATACCGATAAACTGCATAAACATGTGTAAAATATAATTTTGCAAACAAAAACTGACACATTCACCAACATGTGCAAAACATGAGTATGATAATCCATTAACAGTGCTGTTTTAGTTCACAAATTTAGTTTTGATGTACTTTCCAGCACAAATTCATATACACACAAACAGATTTAATTGGTCTCCTCTGCTATGATATTTTGTGGGTAAAGCTGAACAATTAGGACTTTTAAATTAAACCTAATTCATTTACTTAATTTAATTAAAAATAATTTAACATTTAGGAACTGTATCAATGTGCTATTGTGTTTGCAACTTCTAAAGTGTCCCAAATGCCAAAATGTTCTTTAAGTCTATCGACGTCTCTACTGATGTCTTCCTGTTATTTGTCTGGGATATAGCTGGGATGCAGACCACATAGCATCTGTAAACTTTATTGTTTGAAAGTGAGACTAGATTAACAGGAGAGAGGGAATCATATCCACCAACTTCATCAAACAGTGGGAGAAGTTTCTTTATATTCACAAGCTTTAACCACAGATTACACAGAGATAGGGGTAACTTTACACTGCCTTAAAACATTTATTATGTTAAAATGTTGGAGAAAGAACGGGAGCCTTTCAATTTTCCTACTGAACATAAAATAGAGTCAAATATATTACAGAATACTGCGAAGAGTCATAACAGGAGTGTTTTCTGTCTATCACTCCGCAATGCCCAACTCTTTTAAATGTCATATTTTTCTAGAATTGTATCCCTGTGTGTTTTAACAATACGTGGTAACTATATTAATTCTATTTAAGCTGGAACTCCTAAACGAAAACATTTTAAATTTAATGGACATATTTACTCAAAGCTGGAAAGAACACACAAAAAAAGATCTCAAAGTAGAATTCCTGGAAGTCTCTATCTCAGAGGTCTCAAACTTGATTCCTGGAGGGATGCAGCCCTGCATAGTTTTTCTCCAACCTTAACTGAAAACACCAGATTCCACTGAATAAGCTCCTCAGAGTTTGGTTGAAACTACTGGTTTGTCTCCTGAAACAGGGTTGAACACACCTGATTCCACTGAATAAGCTCCTCCGAGTTTGGTTTAAACTACTGGTTTGTCTCCTGAAACAGGGTTGAACACACCTGATTCCACTGAATAAGCTCCTCCGAGTTTGGTTGAAACTACTGGTTTGTCTCCTGAAACAGGGTTGAACACACCTGAACACACCAGATTCCACTGAATAAGCTCCTCAGAGTTTGGTTGAAACTACTGGTTTGTCTCCTGAAACAGGGTTGAACACACCTGATTCCACTGAATAAGCTCCTCCGAGTTTGGTTTAAACTATTGGTTTGTCTCCTGAAACAGGGTTGAACACACCTGATTCCACTGAATAAGCTCCTCCGTGTTTGGTTGAAACTACTGGTTTGTCTCCTGAAACAGGGTTGAACACACCTGAACACACCAGATTCCACTGAATAAGCTCCTCAGAGTTTGGTTGAAACTACTGGTTTGTCTCCTGAAACAGGGTTGAACACACCTGATTCCACTGAATAAGCTCCTCCGTGTTTGGTTGAAACTACTGGTTTGTCTCCTGAAACAGGGTTGAACACACCTGAACACACCAGATTCCACTGAATAAGCTCCTCAGAGTTTGGTTGAAACTACTGGTTTGTCTCCTGAAACAGGGTTGAACACACCTGAACACACCAGATTCCACTGAATAAGCTCCTCAGAGTTTGGTTTAAACTACTGGTTTGTCTCCTGAAACAGGGTTGAACACACCTGAACACACCAGATTCCACTGAATAAGCTCCTCAGAGTTTGGTTTAAACTACTGGTTTGTCTCCTGAAACAGGGTTGAACACACCTGAACACACCAGATTCCACTGAATAAGCTCCTCAGAGTTTGGTTTAAACTACTGGTTTGTCTCCTGAAACAGGGTTGAACACACCTGATTCCACTGAATAAGCTCCTCCGAGTTTGGTTTAAACTACTGGTTTGTCTCCTGAAACAGGGTTGAACACACCTGAACACACAAGATTCCACTGAATAAGCCCCTTAGAGTTTGGTTGAAACTACTGGTTTGTCTCCTGAAACAGGGTTGAACACACCTGATTCCACTGAATAAGCTCCTCCGAGTTTGGTTTAAACTACTGGTTTGTCTCCTGAAACAGGGTTTAACACACCTGAACACACCAGATTCCACTGAATAAGCTCCTCAGAGTTTGGTTGAAACTACTGGTTTGTCTCCTGAAACAGGGTTGAACACACCAGATTCCACTGAATAAGCTCCTCAGAGTTTGGTTTAAACTACTGGTTTGTCTCCTGAAACAGGGTTGAACACACCTGATTCCACTGAATAAGCTCCTCTGAGTTTGGTTGAAACTACTGGTTTGTCTCCTGAAACAGGGTTGAACACACCTGAACACACCAGATTCCACTGAATAAGCTCCTCAGAGTTTGGTTGAAACTACTGGTTTGCCTCCTGAAACAGGGTTGGAACAAAACCCTGAAGGGTCTGCGGCCCTCCAGGAAGTGAGTATGAGACCCTATGTGTTAATTTATTACTGTTTTAAAATAAATCTTAATTAGCATAACCAGGAATGTTCAGTTAACGTTAAAGCTAAACTGTACAAGGCTGCGGCCCTCCAGGAATTGACTTTGAGTTCTCTGATTTAAACTAAGAAATTTCACACATATTTAAAAAAAAATAGACAAAGTCACAGTGCAGAGATTTGCTACAATAGCAAATAGTATTATTAAGTTCTATGATTTCTAATCCTCAATGCAGTAAAAAAAACTATAAAAAATAGTAGATCATTAAGATTTCCAAGCTTTTCATTACATAACAGATTAAATAATTTGGAACAAAAAGTTTTGCATTGTTGCCACTTACTACTTTCTGGCAGCTCTGACAGGAGGAGGTAGCTCTGCTAAAGCTCGAAAAACTGTGGGTCAATCACAGATCATTTGTTTTGTACATGTCCTCTAAGAATACAAAACAAGCAAAAAGAACAAATGTAGAAACTTAGATGTGTAATAAAATGTGTGATGTTAACACAGAGTGAAGTAGGTGAAGAGAAATGGGCCAGTTCGCTGGATTTTGAGAAATCCAAGGGTCATCACAAGACCAAGGCCACCAAGTAGCATGTTTTTAAAAAATTCTAATCTCTAAATATATATCTAATTAAAACAAAAACAGGGTTCACTGTGATCTGTTTTACATCATCACTAATATCATTTTAAATCTAAGTTCACAAACTACAGGGTCATCGTAAGGTAATTAATTAGATTATAGAAAATTATTATAGAAATAAAAAAAGATTATCTAACATCAATAATCTAAGGTTGTTGTTCTATTCTTGTTATTGGTTAACACTTGTCTTCTGTAAACTTCTTTCAATGGCTAATTTTTTGTGAAATCATAATTTCTAGTGGAGACATTTTCACAGTCAAATGGGTCTTAGCAAAACTGCTAAACATACCAAAGCACACCTTGGCTACGCAAGACTACTATTTGGATAACGATGAGCTAAACAATAATGGAGATTGTCAAAGGAAAACGTTATTCTATATACTGTACTTTTTTTGCTCAATTGAAAGGCATTGTTTAAAATACTGAATACAGCTAGAAAAACAAAGATCTGGTGAAAAATGCAGGAGAGAGTTCCTGTGAGTCTGGCCAATCCGCAAGCTCAGCGATTGACCAATCAGCACAGGATGTCATGTCATACTTTATAACAAATCACTTTGTACCGACTTAGCTTCCTTCATCGATCCCCATCTCAATAGCTACAAAAATTATCTGTATTGGGTTCAGAATGCAGTGGAAAAGCCTCCAAAAGCACGACAAAAATAAAATAACTAAGTCAAAACTATTACAAAACATGTCAGTGTAAAAGTGCAAAAGACAACAGCGTCCACCCTTTTCTGTCCCGTGTTTTGTTTTTTTAACTTTAATCCAGATGAATTCAGGTAAATCTCACACGTCTAGTGCTAATTTTACCAATTCATTCACACAAAAAAACACTTTTTTAATAAAATTCCCCAAAATTCAAAAGTTTAGCATAATGCCGTTTTACCATTTACATGATTTAAAAATAGAATAAAAATTTTTTACATTAAAAACAGCTCGTTGGTCCCTTAAGAAATGCAGTGTAGAAAAACAACTCCCAAAAAATGTGCTAAACTAAGACACTGCGCTTTGATCTTCGTGCAGGTGTTGGTTCTGCTATGGCTTTTCTTTTCCTCCTCTCCTTCGATGTGCACCGTGTCTCTTCAGAATCAGATGCTTTCTTTTTAGAATCAACTACTAGTAAACGTGTTGATTTTCGTCTGGCTGAAGCTGGAGCTCTACTATGACTATCCTTTTTAACAAAAGGAACCCTCTCAGCAGTACTTTCTTCAACCTCTTCTACGACTATAGTGGGTGTGATCACCTCAACCCTGTTTTCCTCAAGGTCAGAAGTGTCTTCTGCCTCAGACTCTAAAACAAATTCCTCATTTAACTGTACATGCTCCTCATCAACCTCCACATGATGTTCCTCCATTATTTCCTTATCTTTGTCTAATGGTTTGTCATCTTCAAAAGTTTTATATACGATGCCCACATTTTGTTCCTCTTCAGACTCAACTAATTCTTGAGATAAAACTTGATCTGATTTGGTTCCCTCTGAATTTTTCTGTATTTCTTTTGCTAAATCGCTTTTCTCAATATCATCTGATATAGATGTAGTCTCCACAGGTTTGTTTTGTTGCATGTATGTCTCCTGTATCGGCTCACTTTCTTCACCTTGTTCTTCTTTGCGAAGTCGTTTGGATTTCCTTGGACTTGTTCCTTTATCTGTTGCTCCTTTTCTCAAGGATCTCCTATCTACCCTATTCAGGAAATCAGGACAACCCTGCATGCTTTCGATGTTATGAATTGGGCTCTCTTTATTCGAGTCCTTTTTCTGTCCTTTAGACAGCTGGATTGGGTCTGGCTCAACAATTTCACCTTGAGACATTTCCTGTGTATTGCTTGTCAGGATTTGATTCCCTTTTAGTACATCAACATCTTGTGTTTCATTTTTACCCACACTGTCTTTTTGATTTCTGATTCGATTTGATGTTCTTTTTAGTGTCGATTGGGCTACAACTTTTTGGGATCTCAAACTTCTTGTTGTGACAAGGGTTGCGCCATCAGTTGAGTTTTCTAAAGCAATCATTTTAGCTTCTAGAACAGTTTTTCTTTGTTGAGAAGAACCTTCTTCAACTGAGCTGATTCTAGTTTTCTCTTCTCCTTGGCTTTTAATAATCTCATCTTGTTCCTGGTCGGTGGTTTCCTGTTGATGCTCTGGGTTTTCATCCTCCTGAACAACCACTCCAAAAACATTTTCATATGTTTCAATTTCATCTATAACTTTAATTTTGGGTGGTTTTTCTAAGCTCTCTGAATATTTTATTGTGTCTGTGTCCACTTCTTCTGATGACTCTATCTCTTGTTCTTCAAAATCTGCTTCCAAATTTCTTCTTACCAAAACTAAATCATTGGACTGTCCTAAAATAATTGATATATTGACAACATCTTCATCTACTGCTCCTGTGTCAGTTATATCTTTTTGTCCATGAAATTCCTTTTTTCTGTCTGACGTCTTTTTCTCTTCAGATGTGTTTTCTTCCTCAAGGGTCTTAGAATCTTTTCCTTTCTGTTCATCCTTTTTTGATGTCAGTTGACATGGGACATCTTCACAAATCAGAGAATGTGCGAAGACTTCTGTAATGTCACTTTCACTTTCCCTGTCTTGCATCTGTACTGCTGGAGTACTGTCAAGAGAGACCTCCTCAAGAATCTCAGATGCTTCTTCTTTCTTATTTATTTCTTCAGCTATCAGCTGTTCAGGCATCTCTGGTTCATAAGCAGTAGGTCCCTGAAGATCTGTGGACAGGGTTTCTGTGGTAGTCACTGATGAACGGATCTTCACAGTCTCATCTGCCGTCACTGAAATCTCTTTTGGTTCTTTTCGGCTCATATTTTTGTCTTTCACTGGTTCTGTTGGTGATTTATTGAGATGTGAAGATCTTCTGGTCTTCTCAGTAGATTTGACTGGTTTTACACTGTGCCTGAGACTTCTTCTCCTTGTGGTCTTTTCAATATCATTTTCACTGGTTTCGGTGCTCTCAACCTCTAAGACCTTCTCAACTTCAATAGTAGACTCTTCTAAAACATTAGGCTGTGCTTTGTCTGCCACTGGATCTTCATTGACCTCCATAAGTAGTTCTATCTCAGCCGTTTCATTGTTATTTGTTCCCATATCTGGAACCTCTGAGTCTTCCATCTCCAGTGCCACTTTCTCTGATGTCTCAGTTATAACTAACTTTGTCTCTACTCTCTCGTTGGCATCTTCAGCTATAGTTTCTGCTTCGCACTCTCCTTCATGTTCTCTGCCTGCAGGGACCTCCTCCTCAGTGGAATTCACAGTTAAATTTTGAGGTGATTCTGTTTCTGGATCTTCAGTTTCCTTTTCTGATCTTGGAGCATTTTTAATTTCAGTCTCAGAAGCTTCAGTCTGTTGGTGTTTCATGTGTCTTTTTGATTTTTTCTTTGATAACTGAACTTGTATTGTTCTACGCCTGAGATTTCGCTCTGTGCTGACTGGTGGCTCTTGAGAATTCATCCTCATCTCTGTTTCTCTGTCCAGTTGATTCTCTTTTAAAACATAATCATACTCGCTTTCTGTTTCCTGGTTCTCATTTGCTCTCAGTTCTGCTCCTTCCAGAACTTGTTCTTCTAATATCTTGTTTTGTTTATCACTTTCAATCACATCATCAACTTTGTTTTCTGTGTCTCTTTTATCTCCCTCAAGAATCTGCTTCGATTCTGCTTCTTTCTGCTCTTCTTCTGACATCAGAACACTTGGCAGATCTTCACTTGGAGCTGGAATACTGAGTTCCAGGTTTTCTTCTGTCTGTGATTGCACCATTGCTTCTGTTATAGCTGGTTCATGTTCCCTATCTTCTGAGCTTCTGTTGAAATCTACAAGCACAACTGTAGCTTTTTGCACCTTTAATACTAAAGTTCTGTCATCTTCTACCTTCTCGGAAAGTTCTCTTTCTTCCAGAGAGGTCTCTTCAAGAATCTCAGATGCTTCTTCTTTCTTATTTATTTCTTCAGCTATCACCAGTTCAGGCATCTCATGTTCAGGAGCAGGAGGTCCATGAAGATCTGTAATCAGGGTTTCTGTGGTAGTCGCTGATGAACTGATTTTCACAGTCTCATCTGCTGTCTCTGAAATGTCTTTTGGTGCTTTTCGACTTGTATGTTTGTCTTTCACTGGTGCTGGTTTTGATTTATTGAGACGCAAAGATCTTCTGGTCTTCTCAGTAGGTATGACTGGTTTTGCACTGAGCCCGAGACTTCTTCCTCTGGTCCCTTCAATATAATTTTTACTGGTTTCGGTGCTCTCAACCTGTAAGTTCTTCTCAACTTCAATGGTAGACTTTTCTAAAACATTAGGCTGTACTTTGTCTGCCACTGAATCTTTATTGGTCTCCATAAGTGTTTCTATCTCAGCCATTTCTTTGTCATTTGGTCCCTTTTCTGGAGTCTCTGAGTCTTCAATCTCCAGTGCCACTTTCTCTGTTGTCTCTGTCATAACTAACTTTGTTTCTTCTCTCTCATTGACATCCTCAGCTATAATTTCTGCTTCACACTCTCCTTCAGATTCTCTGTCTGCAGGGACCTCCTCCTTGGTGTAATTCACAGTTGATTTCTGAGGTGATTCTATTTCTGGAACTTCAGCTTCCATTACAGATCTTGGAGCATTTTCCATATCAGTCACAGAAGCTTCAGTCTGTTGGTGTTTCATGTGTCTTTTTGATTTTCTCTTTGATGACTGAACTTGTATTGTTCTACGCCTGAGATTTCGCTCTGTGCTGACTGGTGGCTCTTCTTCAATGATTTTGTGATGAGCTTCTGTTGCCTCTTGAGCATTCATCCTCATCTCAGTTTCTCTTTCCAGTTGATTCGCTTTTAAAACAGAGTCATACTCGCTTTCTGTTTCCTGGTTCTCATTTGCTCTCAGTTCTCCTCCTTCCAGAACTTGATCCTCTAATATCTTGTTTTGTTTATCCGTTTCAATCACATCATCAACTTTGTTTTCTGTGTCTCTTTTATCTCCCTCAAGAATCTGCTCCGATTCTGTTTCTTTCTGCTC
This sequence comes from Danionella dracula, assembly GCA_900490495.1. Taxonomy (NCBI): domain Eukaryota; kingdom Metazoa; phylum Chordata; class Actinopteri; order Cypriniformes; family Danionidae; genus Danionella; species Danionella dracula. Next base: position 8,657,972 of record UELW01000522.1, on the reverse strand, counting down.
TTCTTCTGACATCAGAATGCTTGGCAGATCTTCACTGGGAGCTGGAATACTGAGTTCCAGGTTTTCTTCTGTCTGCGGTTGCATTATTGCTTCTGTTATCGCTGGTTCATGTTCACTATCTTCTGAGCTTCTGTTGAAATCTACAAGCACAACTGTAGCTTTTTGCACCTTTAATACTAAAGTTCTGTCATCTTCTACCTTCTCGGAAAGTTCTCTTTCTTTCAGAGAGGTCTCTTCAAGAATCTCAGATGCTTCTTCTTTCTTATTTATTTCTTCAGCTATCACCAGTTCAGGCATCTCATGTTCAGGAGCAGGAGGTCCATGAAGATCTGTAATCAGGGTTTCTGTGGTAGTCGCTGATGAACTGATTTTCACAGTCTCATCTGCTGTCTCTGAAATGTCTTTTGGTGCTTTTCGACTTGTATGTTTGTCTTTCACTGGTGCTGGTTTTGATTTATTGAGACGCAAAGATCTTCTGGTCTTCTCAGTAGGTATGACTGGTTTTGCACTGAGCCCGAGACTTCTTCCTCTGGTCCCTTCAATATAATTTTACTGGTTTCGGTGCTCTCAACCTGTAAGTCCTTCTCAACTTCAATGGTAGACTGTTCTAAAACATTAGGCTGTACTTTGTCTGCCACTGAATCTTCATTGGTCTCCATAAGTGTTTCTATCTCAACCATTTCTTTGTCATTTGGTCCCTTTTCTGGAGTCTCTGAGTCTTCAATCTCTAGTGCCACTTTCTCTGTTGTCTCTGTCATAACTAACTTTGTTTCTTCTCTCTCATTGACATCCTCAGCTATAATTTCTGCTTCACACTCTCCTCCAGATTCTCTGTCTGCAGGGACCTCCTCCTTGGTGTAATTCACAGTTGATTTCTGAGGTGATTCTATTTCTGGAACTTCAGCTTCCATTACAGATTTGGAGCATTTTCCATATCAGTCACAGAAGCTTCAGTCTGTGTGGTGTTCATGTGTCTTTTTGTTTCTCTTGATGACTGAACTTGTATTGTTCTACGCCTGAGATTTCGCTCTGTGCTGACTGGTGGCTCTTCTTCAATGATTTGTTGATGAGCTTCTGTGCCTCTTGAGCATTCATCCTTCAGTTTCTCTGTCCAGTTGATTTGTTTTAAAGCAGAGTCTCGCTTTCTGTTTTCCTGGTTCTCATTTGCTCTCAGTTCTGTTCCCCAGAACTGATCCTCTAAATATCTTGTTTTGTTTCAGTTTCAATCAAATCATCAACTTTGTTTTCGTGTCTCTTTTATCTCCCTCAAGAATCTGTTCCGATCTTTCTTTTTCTGCACTTCTTCTGACATCAGAAGATTGGCAGATCTTCACTGGGAGCTGGAATACTGAGTTGCAGGTTTTCTTCTTCTGCGGTTGCATTGCTTCTGTTGTGGCTTGGTGCATTCTCTATCTTCTGAGCTTCTGTTGAAAAGCTACAAGCACAACTGTAGCTTTTTGCACCTTTAATACTAAGTTCTGTCAATCTCTCTACCTTCTCGGAAAGTTCTCTTTCTTCCAGAGAGGTCTCTCAAGAATCTCAGATGTCTTCTTTCTTATTTATTTCTTCAGCTATCACCAGTTCAGGCATCTGTGTTCAGGAGCAGAGGTCCATGAAGATCGGTAATCAGGGTTTCTGTGGTAGTCGCTGATGAACTGATTTTCACAGTCTCATCTGCTGTCTCTGAAATGTCTTTTGGTGCTTTTCGACTTGTATGTTTGTCTTTCACTGGTGCTGGTTTTGATTTATTGAGACGCAAAGATCTTCTGGTCTTCTCAGTAGGTATGACTGGTTTTGCACTGAGCCCGAGACTTCTTCCTCTGGTCCCTTCAATATAATTTTTACTGGTTTCGGTGCTCTCAACCTGTAAGTCCTTCTCAACTTCAATGGTAGACTGTTCTAAAACATTAGGCTGTACTTTGTCTACCACTGAATCTTCATTGGTCTCCATAAGTGTTTTTATCTCAGCCATTTCTTTGTCATTTGGTCCCTTTTCTGGAGTCTCTGAGTCTTCAATCTCTAGTGCCACTTTCTCTGTTGTCTCTGTCATAACCAACTTTGTTTCTTCTCTCTCATTGACATCCTCAGTTATAATTTCTGCTTCACACTCTCCTCCAGATTCTCTGTCTGCAGGGACCTCCTCCTTGGTGTAATTCACAGTTGATTTCTGAGGTGATTCTATTTCTGGAACTTCAGCTTCCATTACAGATCTTGGAGCATTTTCCATATCAGTCACAGAAGCTTCAGTCTGTTGGTGTTTCATGTGTCTTTTTGATTTTCTCTTTGATGACTGAACTTGTATTGTTCTACGCCTGAGATTTCGCTCTGTGCTGACTGGTGGCTCTTCTTCAATGATTTTGTGATGAGCTTCTGTTGCCTCTTGAGCATTCATCCTCATCTCAGTTTCTCTTTCCAGTTGATTCGCTTTTAAAACAGAGTCATACTCGCTTTCTGTTTCCTGGTTCTCATTTGCTCTCAGTTCTGCTCCTTCCAGAACTTGATCCTCTAATATCTTGTTTTGTTTATCCGTTTCAATCACATCATCAACTTTGTTTTCTGTGTCTCTTTTATCTCCCTCAAGAATCTGCTCCGATTCTGTTTCTTTCTGCTCTTCTTCTGACATCAGAATGCTTGGCAGATCTTCACTGGGAGCTGGAATACTGAGTTCCAGGTTTTCTTCTGTCTGCGGTTGCATTATTGCTTCTGTTATCGCTGGTTCATGTTCACTATCTTCTGAGCTTCTGTTGAAATCTACAAGCACAACTGTAGCTTTTTGCACCTTTAATACTAAAGTTCTGTCATCTTCTACCTTCTCGGAAAGTTCTCTTTCTTTCAGAGAGGTCTCTTCAAGAATCTCAGATGCTTCTTCTTTCTTATTTATTTCTTCAGCTATCACCAGTTCAGGCATCTCATGTTCAGGAGCAGGAGGTCCATGAAGATCTGTAATCAGGGTTTCTTTGTTAGTCGCTGATGAACTGATTTTCACAGTCTCATCCGCTGTCTCTGAAATGTCTTTTGGTGCTTTTCGACTTGTATGTTTGTCTTTCACTGGTGCTGGTTTTGATTTATTGAGACGCAAAGATCTTCTGGTCTTCTCAGTAGGTATGACTTGTTTTGCACTGAGCCCGAGACTTCTTCCTCTGGTCCCTTCAATATAATTTTTACTGGTTTCGGTGCTCTCAACCTGTAAGTCCTTCTCAACTTCAATGGTAGACTGTTCTAAAACATTAGGCTGTACTTTGTCTGCCACTGAATCTTCATTGGTCTCCATAAGTGTTTCTATCTCAACCATTTCTTTGTCATTTGGTCCCTTTTCTGGAGTCTCTGAGTCTTCAATCTCTAGTGCCACTTTCTCTGTTGTCTCTGTCATAACTAACTTTGTTTCTTCTCTCTCATTGACATCCTCAGCTATAATTTCTGCTTCACATTCTCCTCCAGATTCTCTGTCTGCAGGGACCTCCTCCTTGGTGTAATTCACAGTTGATTTCTGAGGTGATTCTATTTCTGGAACTTCAGCTTCCATTACAGATCTTGGAGCATTTTCCATATCAGTCACAGAAGCTTCAGTCTGTTTGTGTTTCATGTGTCTTTTTGATTTTCTCTTTGATGACTGAACTTGTATTGTTCTACGCCTGAGATTTCGCTCTGTGCTGACTGGTGGCTCTTCTTCAATGATTTTGTGATGAGCTTCTGTTGCCTCTTGAGCATTCATCCTCATCTCTGTTTCTCTGTCCAGTTGATTTGCGTTTAAAGCAGAGTCATGCTCGCTTTCTGTTTCCTGGTTCTCATTTGCCCTCAGTTCTGTTCCTTCCAGAACTTGCTCCTCTAATATCTTGTTTTGTTTATCAGTTTCAATCAAATCATCAACTTTGTTTTCTGTGTCTCTTTTATCTCCCTCAAGAATCTGTTCCGATTCTGTTTCTTTTTGCCCTTCTTCTGACATCAGAAGACTTGGCAGATCTTCACTGGGAGCTGGAATACTGAGTTGCAGGTTTTCTTCTGTCTGCGGTTGCATTACTGCTTCTGTTGTGGCTTGTGCATGTTCTCTATCTTCTGAGTTTCTGTTGAAATCTACAAGCACAACTGTAGCTTTTTGCACCTTTAATACTAAAGTTCTGTCATCTTCTACCTTCTTGGAAAGTTCTCTTTCTTCCAGAGAGGTCTCTTCAAGAATCTCAGATGCTTCTTCTTTCTTATTTATTTCTTCAGCTATCACCAGTTCAGGCATCTCATGTTCAGGAGCAGGAGGTCCATGAAGATCTGTAATCAGGGTTTCTGTGGTAGTCGCTGATGAACTGATTTTCACAGTCTCATCTGCTGTCTCTGAAATGTCTTTTGGTGCTTTTCGACTTGTATGTTTGTCTTTCACTGGTGCTGGTTTTGATTCATTGAGACGCAAAGATCTTCTAGTCTTCTCAGTAGGTATGACTGGTTTTGCACTGAGCCCGAGACTTCTTCCTCTGGTCCCTTCAATATAATTTTTACTGGTTTCGGTGCTCTCAACCTGTAAGTCCTTCTCAACTTCAATGGTAGACTGTTCTAAAACATTAGGCTGTACTTTGTCTGCCACTGAATCTTCATTGGTCTCCATAAGTGTTTCTATCTCAGCCATTTCTTTGTCATTTGGTCCCTTTTCTGGAATCTCTGAGTCTTCAATCTCTAGTGCCACTTTCTCTGTGTTCTCTGTCATAACTAACTTTGTTTCTTCTCTCTCATTGACATCCTCAGCTATAATTTCTGCTTCACACTCTCCTCCAGATTCTCTGTCTGCAGGGACCTCCTCCTTGGTGTAATTCACAGTTGATTTCTGAGGTGATTCTATTTCTGGAACTTCAGCTTCCATTACAGATCTTGGAGAATTTTCCATATCAGTCACAGAAGCTTCAGTCTGTTGGTGTTTCATGTGTCTTTTTGATTTTCTCTTTGATGACTGCACTTGTATTGTTCTACGCCTGAGATTTTGCTCTGTGCTGACTGGTGGCTCTTCTTCAATGATTTTGTGATGAGCTTCTGTTGCCTCTTGAGCATTCATCCTCATCTCTGTTTCTCTGTCCAGTTGATTTGCTTTTAAAGCAGAGTCATGCTCGCTTTCTGTTTCCTGGTTCTCATTTGCCCTCAGTTCTGTTCCTTCCAGAACTTGCCCCTCTAATATCTTGTTTTGTTTATCAGTTTCAATCACATTATCAACTTTATTTTCTGTGTCTCTTTTATCTCCCTCAAGAATCTGCTCTGATTCTGTTTCTTTTTGCCCTTCTTCTGACATCAGAAGACTTGGCAGATCTTCACTGGGAGCTGGAATACTGAGTTGCAGGTTTTCTTCTGTCTGCGGTTGCATTACTGCTTCTGTTGTGGCTTGTGCATGTTCTCTATCTTCTGAGTTTCTGTTGAAATCTACAAGCACAACTGTAGCTTTTTGCACCTGAAATACTAAATTACAGTTTTCTTCTACCTTCCCAGCAGGATCTGCTTCTTTAAGAGAGTTCTCCTCAAAAACCTGAGATGATTCTTCTTTATCATTTATCTTTTCAGCCCTCAGAAGTTCAGGAGCAGGAGATCCCTGGAGACCTGTAATCAAGGTTTCTATGATAGTCACTGATGAACCAATCTTCACAGTCTCATCTTCCTGCTTCGCTGAAATCTCTTTTGGTTCTTTTGTACCCCTTTTTTCTTTTACTTGCTTGGCTGCAATTTTGGTGAGACATGTAGACCTTCTGGACTTTTCTGGAGATTTAACAGGTGTTGCACTGAGCCTGAGGCTTCTCCTTGTGGTTCCTTGATCTCTTTGTTCAAATGCAGTAACCTTAACACTTGAAATATCTTCATCAGCTGAAATAGCTGTCTTCTTAGTAACATTGGAGATTTCAACTTGTGTGACTTCCAAGGTAGAAACTGTTTCCACTACAATATCATTATCTTTGTAACCTTTCATCTTTGCATTTTCCATTGAGCTGACCTCAGATTCAGAGTTTTTAGGTTCAACTATTAATTGTTTAGCATTTTTTTGCCTCGGATCTATTGAGTGCTGTTTAGTTTTTAACTTTATTGGTTTTTTAGACTCAATAATGTTGGCATGTGTTTCAGCTGACTCATGCAAGAGTCGTTTGGATTGTCTTAAAGGAGTCAAGGCTATTGTTTTCTTCTGGTGTAGCTTGCTTCGGGTTAAGCTCTGTGCTGCTTCATCGGGAGAGAACATAGTTTGCACAAACTTTTTGGCTTTCATTTGGTTTTCTTCTAAGAGTTCTGTTTCCCCTTCACTCTGTGTTTGCCATTCACACAAGACATCTTCAGTCCTAATGACTTCTGCAGCTTCGTTGTTATCATTTGATTTACTTTCATCTAAACTTGTGCCGTTACCACTGCTTTGTTCAGTTTGGTTCTTTCTCCACTTCTCCATAACATCTTCTTCAGAGCTTCCTGTCTTCTCTGGAATGTTCACATCAAACACCTGTTCTTTTTCTAATGGTTTAGAATGGATTTCTGGTTGCTCTGAGATCTCTTCCAATTCTTCCATACTGAATTGAATTAGTTCACTAACAGATGTTTTGCTTTCAGATTCGTTCAATGTTTCTTTTAACTCTACCTCCTTCATCTCACAAACTAAATTACCCTCTAAAGTATTGTTTTCAATATTCTCATGGTGTTCTACATTTACTGCATCCATTTTGACAATCTCTACACCCGCTATAGACTGAAGTTGATTTGGTTCAACAGACCCTACAATGGTTCTTTGTACTTCTACAGTTTGCTGCTTGAACATTTCAGAGTCCTCATCACTTTCACTTTTACTCTTTATTTCCTCTGCAATGCTGATCCGTGGAGTTCCTCCAGCTGTAATTCTGTCATTTTCAGATTCATGGTCCTCTTCTGTCTGTGAGCATCTTACCTCTGAAACGATTGTAACTGACTCCATTACACTTCCTGCTGTACTCTGTAAAATGACAAGATTACATTAAGATGATTCATTATAAACATGACCAATGAGCCTAATAAACCGAAAACATACTCTCATCATAGTTTCTGATTCCTTCATAGAAAACTCTAAATGACGATTTTCCTCAGCTCTCATCTCTACTGGAGTTTCAACTCCTGCCTCAATGTCTTCCACCCTTTGTGAGACAAAGTTATTAATGCTGTGTTGGCATCAACTCTGTTTTTGTTGTGTTGTTGTTGTTGTTGTTGAGGAAAATGTACCTGATGCTCTTTGAATGCCTCTCTTCAGAATGTTCTTGGACACCTCTTCGCTTCAGGTTTCTTCCTCTGCCTCGTCTCGAGACAGTTACATCATCCCTTTCTGTAAGAGGGTAGAACATCTTTAGATCTTTTTTCAGGGGGGACTTCTGTAGGCAAATCATTTTTATTTTTATGGTTGAAATAATGTATCAGAGGTTTGTACCTACTTTTTCTTTTGTCTGTGTTTGTCTCCTCCTAAAGTGTTGAAGTTAAAATTACTTTTAGTATCTATTTTTACGTATGCATCTGTAATCATATGCATATATATTTCTTACATCATCTTGAGATCTTAAAAGAATGAAGTCATTTGCTATGTTCAGGCTTTAGCCCAAAGTCCTGAAAATATCTGATATTTTTAGGACAGTCTGAACAGCTCAATTCCGATTTTTTTCTTCAAATCTGACCCAGGTTGCTTTCATATGTTTTCTTAATCCGATACATATAAGTTTCTTTGCAATGCAACCTCAGTCTGTCATTGCTTGGGGACAGACATCAGTTCTGGGTGTAGGTGGGAGGTTTCACAACAATCATAGCTGAAAATGGAGCTGAAGGCAGTAATTGGAAGAAAAGTGAATTAATGTTTTTTTATTCTTTGTCTTCTTATTGATATAACTTGGTTGAAATTGTGACGTTACGATTGGAAATGAACTGAAATAAAGCTAAATATTTACTTTCCATTTGATTAAAAGCCAATTTCTATGCATGTGTACTTCACAGAGAGCTGGATTGCATTCAAACACACGACGAATACAAGTTGCATGTTGTGGGTGAATGAGCACAAAAAAAATATAAAAAATTCAGAATTGAGCATTGACACCTGCGGTCTGAACGTGGCCATTGTCATCATTCATGAACAGATTTTTTTTATTGTCCTAGCATTCAATAGTGGGGGATGGGGGGCACACTTCCTAACAGTAACAAATACATTCTTCTTTCTCTTTACCTAATGTCACTAACTGTCTTCAACTATGAACATAGATTCAAAGGGTCTTTGTTTCAGTGGCGAGTGACAGTTTTTTTTTATCATATATTGACAAGATATAAAAGACAATTAGCAGAGAAGCTATCAATTTGAATGTGAAATGCCATAGACTTATGTTAAGAATATTAGCATAGCGCAAATATGTGATTTAAGGTGTTTATTTGTGAATACTTTTTTCCAGTAATTGGGTTACATGGAAATGTTGGTTCATAAATTGTTGGTTTAAAATTCAGGTTAAATTGTATGGAACTTTAAGAGTGATTTACAAAGTTATTCTTTAATTACATTTCTGACAGAGGTCTATTTTATGCTATTATTGACTTGTAAAGAAAGAATAAAATTTATAAAAAATCTAATACCTGTTTTTGGAGAAAAATACAGATATTCAAACACTATTCCCTCTTCTGATTTAGAAAGCTGAACGTATAACCATCACACTTACCAAAACTCTAAACCTTTTTATTAATATGTTAATTTGTCCTAAATTCTACATGTACATGTAAGCATCAAGCTCTGCTTTTCTACACAATGTCAACCCAACATTAATAAGTGTGTTGAAAATAAAATACAAAATTTCTTTACCGCATCTTGAGTGTTTTCTGTAGTGTCCTGAATTTTTGTCATTTCAGTTTGCATTCCAGTGACACTCTCTTCTTCAGTGTTCAGTTTGTTTACAACATGGTTCTTTTCTGCAAACAATACAAAACACAGTGGAAGATCACATAAAATTTAATAATTATATAATATTATATAATATCAGCAATTATAGTTAATTAATATTTTATGAAGCATGGTTTATGCGCATCTATATAATATGCTTAATAACATTAATTTCATGCTTTATTACAAATTAAACTTGTAAATCCATTCATTCATCTTCATGTCGGCTTTCTTCCCTTACGGGGTCGCCACAGCGGAATGAACCGCCAAGTCTCTGGCATTGGTTTTTTATGCAGCGGATGCCCTTCCAGCCGCAACCCATCGCTGGGAAACATTCACACACACATTCACATTTTAACACTATGGGCAATTGTTCTTACTCAATTCACTTATAGCGCATGTCTTTGGACTTGTGGGGAAACCGGAGCACACGGAGAAAACCCACGTGATCACGGGGAGAACATGCAAACTCCACACAGATATGCCACCTGCCCCAGCCGAGCCTAGAACCAGCGACCTTCTTGCTGTGAGACGACCGTGCTACCCACGTGCTACCTACTGATGCTCACTTTTAAATCCAGTTAATTATTATTTGTTAGTGATTCATGAGATCATTTAGAATGTGTTAATAAATTATTGTTAAACTATTTGAAATCACATCCATACATATTATTTTTCAGAGATATAGTAACAGTTACTCTATTAACACATATTCCTGTTGTAACGATTAATTCAAGTATAAAGCATTTACTAGCTGACAGTTAACTGTTTTGTAAGCTCTTCTAAAGTGAAAACTGTTTATGATTTGTAAAGCATTAACAAGTTAGATTTAAATGCTTAGTTTTATTCTAAATAGACAAAGAAAAACAGCGCAACGGAAACCATTGAAATATTTAGTCTTGTGTATAAATGCTTTACAAGGTATAAATAAATCTCACTATTATAATAACAAATAGTTATTATAAAGGATTATAAAGGAAGGGTCATAATATGCCATGTTTGGTAAAAAAAAAAAAAGATATCAAGAAGGGGTGCAGAAATTTTCACAACACTGCAATTGTTCACATTTTGGGGACAAAACAGTAAAACTAAACATTTGTAGGCATTAAGTAGAAATCAAACATTATTTGCATTCTGGGATTTTTAAGACTGTAACTCTTGCACATACCAGGGTTTCATATTACATATATTTTATCAATTCACAATACATAATTGAATCAATGACAATAAATCAGCAAAAAAACTGTAATTTGCTCACCATTTTGCTTCCATGTCAATAACCGGTTTACAACTAGTGTTCTCTGGAAGGGACCAGCTGTTTTCTCCACTTCCCACAGGAACTCCTCGTGTGCTGGATATTTACTGAAGAACTTTTCACAAACTGAAGAGAGACTAAGGTTACTTGATCAATCACTTGACTAGACAGAAGAGCGTAGGGCTGTTTTTTCACCTTTATACATAGCCCCTGAAAGAGGGAATTTTAGCCCTATATCCTCTTTTTTGAAGCTACCAGCAAAGTCCTCCAACATCTTTAAACCAAGACCCGTTCCTCTGTGACAGCTCCTGACAAACACAGTGTCCATGACAGGAAGCTGATAGCACTGGGTCAAGAAGTTTCTGCACAAGATACCTGCAAAATCAAAATATAATGTACAGAACAGAAATCTTGTGTATGAAAATACAAGTCTTTAAAAGGAACTGTAATGTTACCTCTATGTTTGAACGAGTAGAAGCCAATAGCCTCTCCATCTTTCCAGAGTAACTTTGCAGATTCACGCTCACTATGGCAAAGAAAGGAAACATCTTCACAGTTCTTTTCATTTCTCAACACAATTCTGTTAAGAACATAAAGAATGATCCTTTCTCCAAGGGAGCTGACCTGGAATCAACACAGCATTAGTGTTTATAATGCATACTTCAGAAAAAGCCATGTCTGGTGTTAAAACACTGACCTCAATCAGGCCTGTTCTTGAAGGCTCAGCTGTTTTAAGAACATCTTCAACTCCCCACCACTTACCCAGTAAATACAGCGCCACAACTGAAGGTAAAAAAATCTGATTAATTGGGTTTTTGGAGACAAAAAGTGGAACAAAACATTTTGTACCATTCCATTACCTGTAGTTGAGTCGTCCTGTGACAACAATGCAAGGAGCTTCTTGCTACTATCAGTTCCATACAGAGGAACAAAAGTCACATCACACAGTCCAATTGCAACCTGTTACAAAGAACAAACACCCCAAAAATCTATGTAAATGTTTTTATTTGACAATTTTATAATGTTGTCATTTGAAAAGTATGTCTCTTTGCTTGATATCAAATTGATGTAAATGAACGAAAGAAAGAAAGAAATAAGAAAAAGAAAAGGAAAAACATTTGACCACATGATATCAAACAGGGCTTCCTGTCAGACTGTGAGAACCACTGCAAGCACTGAGCACAGTGAATTTGGGAAAGACATAGTTGGAAAACACATAGCTGTTCCTCGTCAGAGCAACCACATCAAAAAGTGCCAACGTGACCTTACACATTAGCCAGAAAAAAATGCAGTTCACCGATGCATCAGTTTTCAAGAAATGCAATGAGTTGTTTTTTTCACACAGCTGTTCACTGGCTTGTACTGCAACTTGGATTGGACATACCATCTCTTGTTCATATCAGAGATGTGATAAAATGATATAAAAGTGTTAATCTAGAGCTTAATCTCTGAAACACACAGCTCATGTTTTGTGTGTTTTCATGTCTCATTAAGTCAGTGGTTCCCAACCTGGGGTCCTCAGGGGGGTGTCGAGGTAAAAAAATATGGGGTTATTTTAGCATCATTATTCTTAGCAAAATATACACTTTGAGAGTGCAAAAAGTTTGTTTGCACTTGTGTGAGCTGCATTTTGTGAATGAAATGTTCTTCGTGTGTAAAAAAAACTTATTATGCGCAAACTTAAATTTTGAGTGTAAACTCTGTGCGTGTACGCAGACAATCTTGTTTGCTCTCGCAACAATACCTTCATACCTGCGCTCGCTCAAAACAAAATACTGCCAAAATTTCAAAAACTCTTCTGCTGCCCACAGAGATGCGCTGGCTATAGCGCGGCAAAGTGCTCGAGATACAATTTTGGAATTTCAGCCAAGCCAAAATAATGGTACACACAGTTGGAGCAGCTGTCAGATATGTTCTGGATTAAAACAGCTGGGCAGTACATCTGTACTTACAATCTATTGTAATTAAAAAAATATTGTAATTTAGTGTTACACATAGAGTGTATGTTCATGTACAGATGACAAAAAGCTAAAATTAAAATATAAATGACTGTTAATCCATTACAATTTAAATTTATGTTTATGTTGTTTTATGTTACTTCACGCTATTGTGCCATATACTCGCACATCAAAAAGTACTTCTACATTATATCACTCTTACCTGCTTGGAATCTGGGAGGATGAGGATTTCACTATTTCTATAGTGGAGATGAGACAGGTACTCCTCTGCTCCCAGCTGTAAGGTCTCATGATTCACATCCGTCAGTAAATCCACAGGAAATGTCATCCTATGAAAGCAATGTTTATATTGTGGTAATGACATCTTGAATTCACATATTAAAACTGTAACCCATCACACTCTAACAGGACCACAATACGGACATGACAGAAGCTGAAATTTATTGCTGGCCCCAATAGAGCAGATCCTAAAGGACTCCGCTGCTAAAGTTCCCAGGTTACAGGAGTAAAGCCAAGTAGCAACAGGTTACTTGTTCTTATTACTACTTTTAACTATGAAGGTTGACTCGTTCACTTTAATTTAATCAATAAAGCTTAATTTGTGTAAAATTAAAGGGCACCTGACTTAAGGAACAGCAAAAAAACAGGAGTGTCTAGGTCTTAGTTTCAGTGTGCTTATATTTCAGTTTCCTGAACTTTATTATTTTCTAAAGCAATTTTTGTCTTTTTGATGAGACACTCTTTTCACTGACAGGATGTGACATGGTGGAGAGGGAGGGAGCAAGGGTAGCAAAGGGCCACTAGAAGCTCAACATCAACTTGATGACAAAATTAATCAAGGCTTGATTGTCCTTCTGTTTTTTATGATTTTGTATTCAATTTGATAGGCTTGTAATTGCTGTGAATTTGGGGTAAAAAAAGTTTGTAGTACAATAAACTATTTATTATTATGTTTTGACATCAGATTAGACCATTTTTATGCTTTGGACAAATTTATGCTTGTGGTCTCCAGAAAAAGCCTACAAGCGATTGCTTTTTCAGTCGTTCTGTAGCTATGTCTCATTCCAGGTTCTGCATCCTTCCGAGTCTGCATCATTTCAAGATCACTTATGTCACAACGCTGCACGAAGGCTGTCCCATTTCCCCATTTTGCCAAAATTCGAACGGTCCTTAAAATGAGTCCTTCAAATGCTTCCTCCTTTTCCTGGAATTTCGAGGATGCATCACTACCATTCTTCGTAGCCTCACATATCCCAAGATGCATTGCGAATCCGCACTCCAGAAGTGCTCCGTCGTCCCATTCGCCAACAATTTATGCAGCCTTTGGAGAATCCTTTGAAGCCGTAGTCTCCGGAGGCTGGGAAGGCTGCATCCTCCAAAGGATTCAGAACCTGGATTGAGACTTAGCTTCTGGCTCATAAAGAAGGCCAGTAAATTGTTGACAGTCTCTTACTCTCTGTTTATGTTTAATTAATTGTTTTGAAGATTATACTAACCAGCTACATTGACACCATACCACATCAAATTATCTTTTAAGATAAAAAAATATCTTCGTAATTGAATAAGTGATTGTTTGCACCCATATACTGAAATTGAATTTAACTGGAAAGTGTGTTCATACTATTTTGTCCAAATGATCTCTTTAAGGAAAACATGCATCACGGGAAGTTAAAAATCTGTTATCCTTTTGTTGTCAAGATTTTTATAAATGTGAAAAGTATTCACATAAATTAAAAGTATTTGACCCCTGGACTAACATTGTTATTGAAAATGAATGGTGATTGGGTCCCACAAAATCTAAAACATGAAACAAGCTAGAGACACATGGTTTGGGTTATGTTAGTCATAGTGGCAAAGTAATTTTTTACTTACTAACTAACTAACTTCTCCATAACAACCATACTGTTTACCCTAGCAACCATTTTCAAAGATCTATATCTCAGCTCAGGAAAGAGTTAAGACATGGGGTCGGGTTCATATGATTCATATTGAAGAGGGGTACAGTATAGAATGTCAAATATCAACCATACTGTTTATCTTAGCAATCATTTTTGCAGATCTATATCTTTTGTTAATAACAAGATATGTTGTATCTTATTTAAGCATCAAACTTTTTACACTTTTCAAATACTTTTTACACTGATTCATCTTTATCAAACTTTTAAAGATCAGCTTTCTCAAGTAAACATAAAGTTTGCTATCCAACGTTTAAATTCTAGTTACATCTGGAGTTAGTCCTGATCTCTCAAATGCAAGAAAGGATGGCTAACATTAGCTACTTGTCCAACCAGCGATAAAGGGCTAGCTTTATTCACTCAAGCGGAGGTCTTAAAAAGCTCCATTGACATTACTTAACCACGTCTCTGAGCTCATAACTCTTTGTCTCTGGTTGTAAGAACATGAGCTTAATTTAAAAACCAAAGCATTTTAAGTTTAACCACCGGTGTTGTTTTATTGTTGCTTCGGCTCTTATTTCTCAAAATATCAGGCACTTGTTGGTTCCATTTGTAGCACCCTTAACTCTAGCTAGAGTCAATTTCAATTCTTGACATGCTAATCAAATTCCAAACATGCAATTAAGGGAAAAACAGCGTAAGGTTGAGAAGTAAATGAGAATTCTGTCATAGAGTGTTAGCAGTGTGGCAGAAAAGCATTCATGTGGGTGTGTTTTTGTAAAGAGAACCAGACTAACACCATCCTCACGAAGACTCCTGCAGGGCAACTGCATGAATACCAGCTGTTTGCAGAAACTTGCTTACTCAATAAACAAGACAATCCTTAATGTCTGCATGAAGTCCGTCACAGGGGAGACTGACGACCGGTCACTGTAAACTTCTGATGAACTTGTTTTATAGGACAGCGAAATTTATGGATTTATGAACTCAATTCAAAGCTGATTTTAAAAAGCCTTATATTAAACAATGGTATTTAAGTTCTTTAAAGGGCACCTGTTATTTAGGATAATGAAGTTGTTTTACAAAAAAACAATTCACTATTTCTTGTTTTTGGTAACTATTTAGTTATAGTTAAGCTATATTTTATACCAATACACAAATCATATCTTAATCTAAACGTTTATGACTCCAGGTTGGCGGAGAGATCTTGCCTCAAGTGGAAAGGGTCAAGTAAATTGGGGTTTTATTCATGAGTGAGGGAAGGGAAGAACGTGAGATTGACAGGTGGATCAGTGAAGTGGCTATAGTAATACAGTCGATCTACCGATCTGTGGTGGTGGAAAAAGAGCTGAAGCGAAAGTCTAAGGTCTTGATTTACCACTCAATCTGCCTTCCTACTCTCGCACTTAACATACACCTCTATTATGCTGCTTTATTTTGGTTAGACTACAGTGACTACTGTAGTCTGAATAACTACTAACTAGTAGACTACTAACAATCTGAATAAAGTCATGATAGTCATAGTGTGGATCATTATTAATCCTTCAAATGCGTCCTCCTTTTCCCTGAATTTCGAGGATACATTGCTACCAATGATGGACGGGTCAATGTATAAATAACCTGAACCCGACCGACGTTTTCCTTCTACCAGCCTATGACCTGTCTTTGGGTCACAGAGCCTCCTGAGCCAAGGAATTGTCTGATGACTCACAAAAAGCAGCTTTTCTTTCATAAAAAAGAAAAACACATACATTTTTCTTTGCTCAGAAGAGAGTACATTAAGTTTTGAATTTGTTGATTCAAAACAATAATTAAAAACTAGACTGCAACTTATCACATTTTTAAACATATTATTAAACAGTGCTTTGTTAAGTCTATGTGTGTTTTTGCACTAATTGCTTTTTTGTGGAGATATTTAAGGGTGTTTGGGTGTGTCTGATTAAGTGAACTCTGAAGTAACTGCAGGTAAGACTAAACTGGCTAGGTAAGACTAAATTTACTGCTAGTGATGCTCTCAAACGCCTTCATCTTAACCCAAACATCAAAACATGCCCAAAACATCTCTTGGCACATCTCACCATGCCTCAACTCAGTTTTTTCCAACCTGACCTATGAACTGTTTCTCAATCCAGGGTCTGCATCTTTTGGGGGACACAGCCTTTCCAGCCTCCGGAGGCTACGGGTTCAGAGGATCCTGCAAAGGCTGCATTAATCACTGGTAAATGGGCATCTTGGATGGGATATGGGAGGCTACGAAGGATGGTAGCGATCAGTGATGACCCGAAATGAGAGGGTGCCCACAGTCACCTACGGTCACCCACGGATACAAGTAATCCAAAAATATGATATGAATTATTATATTCAGGTTACGTTCAGTCGGGTCGACAATAAATATGACTGTGCCTTTTCACTCACTGTCTTTGCCCCCACCCAGGGCCTGCTCCCCTGTCAATGCCATTGACTGTATCAAAAAAATGCTCCCGGCTGGTGCCAGGTTCTTCTTCTTAGTATCCTGTTTAAAGGCAGTTTGCAAGCCTTCTTAATGGTACATTACCGCCACACACTGGAAAGTAGTATGAACTATATATAAAGGGGAAATTAACCTTTCCTTTTATTATTCATTTATATTCTAAAGTTATTCTTACATTATTCTTAGTCTTTTTATTTTTTGGTCTTAGTCCTTTTGGTTTTGATCCTTGTTATAGGCTCTGTTATTATTTACCTAATCTTTTTCATCCTTTCTTTTCTTTCCATTTTATATGTTTTACATTTAAGTATTACATTTTCTGTTGTTTCCTCTACTCCACAATAATCACAATTCCCGGATTTCCCAGCACAAGGTTTCGAGATTGTGGGTTTTTATTACAAAAAAATTAGTACTCTAAAATGTTTTATTTACATATTTGCATTCGAATAGTAGCTTATGCCTGTGTGAGGTTTTCTTCCCTCACACAACATCCATAATCATAAAATACAACGTAGCCCAACCTCTTGACAATATAAAAATACTTTTTTAGATATGAATTTAAAAACAGAAACCGTGAAATAAAGAAATGATTAATTTAAAATCGCAGATCTTACCTTTCATGTTATTTACTTCATTCCGTTCTCAGTGTTTTGTTTAAATTGAATTAGCATTACTTGTTTGTTTTAAAATGCCATGTGTGTTAATTTAATGACATTAAACACGTGTACCTGCAAAACTTTTACGTTTGCATTGACAAAAACCCGGGGGGAATGTATGTCACGCACGTCACGTGGTATTTATCCAAATTAGATTATGGCGTCATCTGGCAACTTTTACAGATTTTTCGGGCCAGCCAATGGCGACTTTTCTTACTGAGGAGTTGGCAATAGTGCAAATGCATGATTATGACTGCCTTCATCCAACCTTTCAACGAACTTAGTCTGATGCTGACTGGTTTTAAATAAGGTCACTTATATGCTGGTGCTGTGAGCTAGAAAGACCGACCGTCCGGTTCAAAATTGCAAATATTAGTAGTGATACTTTAATAATGTTCAGCAGTTTTGTCACTAGTTGTGCTAACGAATCTCTAAACATGAAACGACAGTTTGCTCTTACATAAGCAGCATGTGTCATAAATAATTTCTGCAGAGAACAGTTATCAACAAATATTGGATAGAAATGGTTGGAGAATAATATAAGAATGTCAAAAAGCCGAGCACGATTAGAGCAACAGAACACGACAAAGGGACATTAAGGGTAACGTAAACAGACAGTAGTTAATCCAGTCTGTGGAGGATGCGTTCTTGTGTTTGACGACGCGCCATTACTGGACCAGATTTAAATAACAAAACTTCCCTCAGAGCGCGTGTCATTAGAGAAAGCAAGCAGAACTCACCTGCTTTTCGGATTTTTCCGTAGTTAAATATTTCTTTTTGTCTCTTCCAGCGCGGTAAATGAATTTTACGAGGCTGTTTACATAGTTATTCATGTCAATCTGAAAGGGGTCCTCGAGCGCCTCCTCGCTTTCTCTGCACATTGACAATCGTGTTACGCAATCACAGCTATAATAACAACAGAGGCTGGCTGACGTTTTTATAACGCATTCTAGCAAATAACTGGCGTATGGGGTATGATAATCTGGGGGGGAAACAACATTAGAAAGCATGACTGAACGTTATAGATTTTAATTTTTTAAAAATATTTTAATAGACTGGTATAAATTATCGAAAGATAATTTCAGTATACGCCTAAATACAGGTCAGCATATGAATACGTCTGGCCCTATTTTATGTTTTGACTAATCACAAAATAAAACTGAACTGGGAAAATTAATAACTAATATGGGTTAGTAATAAACCCACAAGGCAGCACTTTGAATTTTCCCAGTTCAGTTTCATATTTCCGCTCTCCTGCTTCTACGCAATAGTAAAAGACTGAACTGTAATAGCTCTACTGGCCGCAGGGGGTGAGGTCAGAAGTGAGCAGGATGTCATTCACTTCCATATTAAACTGTCCAAGATTTCAGCTGAAAAAAAAACATGTTTTTATTCCTGGTGCTGTAATGTTTTTTTTTCAGTTCGTTAGTTTTGACTTTCATGTTTTCACGTTAGTTTTGGACTTTTTCAACACTCCAAAGGGGTGCATTATTTTTAAATTAAAATTTGTTAAAGATTTATTAAATCGAAACATTCACCCAATCAAATGTCTTCGCTACGCCCATGTCCCGCCTGTCTGGCCCATTTACGGGAAATGATGCAGTTCCATGGTGGCGAAGGCTGCCTGCAACCATTTTTATTGCGTTCCAGTTCACGTGAAGCATCGCGCATGCTACGTCAACGTTATAAACAGTCTATGTATTAGGAGAGGTAGCAAAGACGCTAGCTGTGTAGCCGGAGAGGGGACAAGTTCCACGGCGCCATTTGTAAGGATAAGATAAATAACGCGGGAAAAAGGCAGGCCAAAGCCGAGAGAGGAGAGAGAGAGATAGAGAGAGGAGAGAGGATATATATATATATATATATATATAATATATATATATATATATATATATATATATATATATATATATATATATATATATATATATATATGCTAAATCGTGCATCCATATGTTATGACAAACGAAGCATTGTATCATTTACGGTAGTTACATTTTTACTGTAAAGTTTAACACACTTTAGTTAAGCATGTTAAAAGAAATTTAAGAATTTCAAAGACATTCCAAAACGAGGAATTTGGAATTCTTAATTTAAGTCATCAACAGGAAACGTTAACCTACAAAGAAAGTTCGTGGGAAGCTTTTTTTTTCTTTTCTTTTTTTTATTATCTGGTATTATGATTATTATTATTGCGCGTGCATTTATATATAATATTATACATTCAACAGTACATAATGTATATAAGAAACTTTACATAAATAAAGAATACACTAAATAGTTATATATAGTCAACTATAAATTGGCTTTTTAACGTGCTGTTAAATCTGTTGCGTGTAAAATTGTTGCGTTACCTGCTACTGAACTCTAGGTCGCGTGCAAGACTCATTTTTACTTTAATCATATACAAAAACCTGAAAGTGCACGGGAGGCGTTTATTTTTAGTAATTCATCTACAGTGAGAGAGTTTTTTATCTTGTATTTTTTATTATTATTGCGCGCACATTTATTTATATCATTTTATAGTCAGTGGTTTATTACTTATAAAATAAACATTGTATACATATTTTCGCTGTCTTTAATAGACATTCCACTCGCATATAATTTATTATTGACTGTATATGAGCGTGACAAACTTTATTTCCGCCTTACTGCCGTTCTCACAATGCGCGCGCATACCCTGAAATGTCAACATTGTTTACAAAAAGTAAAAGGATCTTCTACTTTTGCTAAATAGGCATTGCAGTTTTTTATTAAATATGTTGCGTGTAGAAGTCTTGCGTTGCCTTCTACTAAACTGAAGGTGGCGATAAAGACACATTTTACTTCATTGATACGCAAGTTCAAGAAGGGAAAATGTTAATATCATGTATATCTATACAATTAGAACCAATGAAAAATGTTACGTTTCATTTCATCCTCCACCACACCAAGAAAAGATAAACAGGGTTTGAAGCAATGTTTTGTCATCTCTAAGAGTAATAATATTTTTCTTCAATCAGAAAATGGCCTTTGTTGGACATACTTGCTCAAAAGTCACATAACACAGTCATACATACAAATAACCTGTCTAGTCTTAAAGTAAGAGAATAAACGATAAACTAAGATTTACTGACCTGCAATGAACAATTGTCATTTCCAGCACATCTCAAGATACAGCTGAAATTCTGATGGAATGGAGGTGAAAATGACTGGGTATGGTGGGAATGGCCATTTTAATTTAATTTGTATTATCATATTTTGCAAAAATTATATATTTTTTAAATAAAATGTAATGTACAGTATAGTTGGAGTTCTGACTTAAAACCTGACAAATAGGTTTTAAATGATAAAAAAAATAATTACCAGGGGCCTGATGTATAAACGTTGTGTACGCACAAAATGGGCATAGAAATATGCGTACGCATTTTTCCACGCACATATTGGGATTTATAAAGAATAAACTTGGGGTAAATAAGTGCGCACCGTACGGATGCTCTTGACCGTGCGTACGCACTCTTTTAGAAGAGTATGTGTTTTGGCGACACCAACTGTCCCAAATAGCAATAGCTATTTAAAATGAAAAACTTCTAAATTATCCTATTACATCACCCAATAAATCAAATTGTATCAACCTGAATTATCATTATTAGCATTCTTAAGCAGGTGCAAATACTTTGAATTTACTAATTTGTTTTAATGAATGGGCTATAAAAAGGTATGTTCGTATATAACTTATCATCATAATGGATGCTCTAGCGCTGATAGAAGACCTTGCTAATGACGCTCTATGGAGGGAGCGTGTTTTCAGAGACCGTGAAGATTTCCTTGCTCATGATGATGATTGGCTCATGAGCCGATTTCGATTTCCAAGAGCCATCCTCTTGGAATTTTGTTCTGAATTACGGCCAGTATTGGAAAGACCCTCGCGGAGAAACCATGCGCTGTGTGTTCCTGTGCAAGTATTGACCACATTAGGTCACTGGTACTTTCCAGCGAGAGTTGGCAGAGCGATCGGGAATGTCGCAGTCATCCCTGAGCCGTGTCATGCCATATGTATGGGATGCCATAGTGGGGATGGCACCCCGATACATCCGTTTTCCTTACACGCAAGCTGAACAGGCCGACATCAAAATGCAATTTGCAGCAATCGCCGGTTTTCCCAATGTAATCAGTGCTATTGACTGCACTCATGTTGCAAAAAAGGCGCCATTTGAGAATGAATTTGCTTTTATTAACCGAATTATTGGTGGTTTTAATATGCAGGGAGATCATACATATTCAAATTGGGCGGTCTTAACCTCCAAAAATGGTTATTTCGGGAGGAGATTGGGGTAAGCAATACGCACGTGCACCTGCGCACAATATTCAGATAATTTTGATTTATAAAGCGAACCTTGTATGAATCTGAAAACTTTTGTGCGTACGCAAATTCTGCCTTATGTGCGTACGCACACTTTAAGGATTACATATGCGCAAAGTTTTATACATGAGGCCCAAGAAGTATCGCAACGTCTTTCTGCTGCCCAATAGCTGACAATTAGAGATCCATTAACTAGAAATAGTTCTAAGCTAAACCCAGTCCAAAACACATCTATGAACACTAGCCCAACTTCAAACATAGTGATGGAAAAATTATGCTGTGGGGTTGTTTTTTCAGCCAAGAGGACAGAACAACTATACCTCGTCAAATTTAGGTGCCAATTCATGCAAATAAAGTCAAGCAAGAGTAATCATTTTAATTATCAAAGGAAATCAGCAGAGGGTTAAAAATATATTCACCTTATGTTTTGGCTCTTTATAGTGCACCACAGTTTCTCCTTATGAGAACCTCAATCATTTTGTACAGCAGTGTGGGGTTGGACTGCAGAGTAGAAGTTTTATCTTTCCTGCGATCAGATGTTCGTTGTGTTCAACAAAATCCTGACAGGAATTATATTTGCTTCAAAGGCTAAAATCGGAAGCAGGATGGTTAATACTGTGTACAGATAAATGTTAAATTTTAGTTACATCATCTGACCCTTTATATTTCTCTCACAGCAAACCAAGCAGCACAGGAAGCCATGCTTTCTCCCACGTAGCCAGAACTCTTCCTGTTCATCCCCCCCTGCTGACGGTCTCCCTTGGAGGAGTCAGTGACCTGTGACCACCTGGGCAGCAGAAGAATCAGGATACACAAGACTTGATATCAATAATTGAAAGAAACTCTGCCCCCTCCTTTTAACTTATTGATGAGCCAGCCTTATAATATTCCTTAATTACTCCACCAGCTGCATGCCCACCCTATAGACTGCCAAGGAAGCATTGCAGGAGGGTTGAAAATGATCCGCTGTGTCAACAATTGTATCTTTGTGTGGCTAAGATGGAAAGTCGAGTGTTTGGTTACAATAGAGCCTTCATGTTGATCGTGATAAAGCACATTTTTTTAAGCTTATTGAGATTGCTCATACAATAGACAGAAGCTGCTATGCCCATCGAGTATTGACTGCCTCTAGAATTTCTAATTCAGTAATGTAAAAAAATGTCTACCGTTACAATTTAAAAGAAAACTTTACAAAGGGACAGAAGTGGGGTTTTTTTGTGTTTTAGTAAATAAAATTATAAAATATTTTGATATTTTGACATTCCTGACTGGTGACGTTTATGGGAAGAACACAAGGAGTATTTCTTTATCATCTTCATTGTGAGTGTATCGCAGGTAAAAAAGAAGATGCTTGTACTTTCAGACATGAAAAAAGTTTTTAAAGAAGACTAGTAACTCCTGACTTTCAAGTCCCTGAACAGGTATTTCCTTGTCAAACAGTGACGTAAGCTCATAATACGCAAAAGAAAATAAATCCATGTGGAACTTCATGAGCTTGCTTTAGTAAATACATTTTTATTCAACATATAGAGTGCAAATATTTCTTGGGATTAGTACAAATAGCCCCTGGATTTGAATAGTGGTAACGCCTGTTTTCAGATTCTATATGTAATGCCTCCATATACAGTATTTCAGTGGAGGTCAATATTTACTTGGCATTACAGTTATTGCATAATACACCCCACTCCTGCCATCATCCATCAATTCTAAAGTGTTGCAACATTGAAAAAGCTAGATTTTGATACAAACTGAAAAGGATGGATTGTTTCATTCTAATAATTGAAAAATGAAAAATATTTAGTCTTGCAAGCTTAGCCTGTAGAGCCGGGTAGTCCTAGGATTATGAGGGAGAAAAGAAAGGCTCTTTGTTTCAGTTTGGTCAGTTTACCTGGGTGCCCCCGTGCATCATGTTGAGTGACAGGACTTGTCTTGCTAGCCATGTGCATCGCACAGCTCTGCTGATCTGTCAAGAACCCAGGGGCCTCCTACAACCGGACACACAATAGCTGTACATTTTTAAGCACTTATATTATCTTGACAGTATTCAGAGAAAGTCAATGTGCAATGACTTATTCTCCAATTCTGTGTTCTTAGAGGAGAATTTCTATTTTTTTATGTAGACATCAACATGCATAATGTACACCCAGGGATATTCTTTTTTGCTATTTGTAATTACATTTGTGAATACTAATATTAAACTGTGCAGGTATATCGGTCTTTAGTAAAATGGTAGAGAAAAATTATATATATATATACATATATATATATTATATATATATTACATATATATATTTATTTAGTTGTTTTTTCAAGCAAAACAGCTAGGATGTAAAACATCGACCTCGGCAGCCAGTTCCACTTGAAACACAATTTACTGCTGCAAAAAAACATACAAAATTGCACAAAAAAAATGAGAAGCTGCAAGCTGCACAAAATAGTATGCTTACAGTAACCCCTCACTATATCGCGGTTGAGGTTTTTTGTTTTTTTTTGCAGGTTTGCATGTTTTTTTGCAGCGCATTGTGCTTAAAGTGATACTTACTGCTGAGCTAAATGGGAGAAGCCTGGAGCTCTCTAGGTTTTTTAGTCTTAAAACCAGGGGCGTTTCTCGGGACTGAGATCATTGAGGGCTGAGCCCAGACCCTTCCAGTGAAGTCACTAAAACATCGGGGATCCCACCCTTCTTCATCTTTTAATTTTAGCAAAGCTATTATGATGAGAATCAAACCACAACAATCATGAATAGCTGAAAAATATTTAAGATATAATACATCAGTGAAATTAATACCACATTAACCCTTGTCTATTCATGACAATACATGTTTACAATATAAACACGGAGAAAGGCATAAAACCACTTTGTAACCCTATGTTATCTTTATAATTTTGTATAAATCGTCTAAATATAAATACTTTTCTGTTTTCTATGTAACATTCAATTCTCAAAGTAAAAGACAAAACAAAAACACCAGCCATGTTTACATCCCAACAAAGCACTTTGAGGACCAACGCCAGTTGTCTGATTCATTTGAGGGTGGACAAAGAAAATTTCATCATTCCTTTCCTCCCTCAGTTTGTCTAATTGACTTCATTAAATCCTCGTAATTTAAAATATGTATTAACTCCAGTAAACCCTCTCTACTTAAACTGCACAAAAAGCAGTGGTACATCCTGAACTTGTCACTAACATATGGCAGGAATACATTCCTTTCCCCTTTTACCACTTAATGTGCAATATAGAGCTACCAATCCACCTGCCATATATGTTTCTTGTCGGTAACTATCTATATAAAAAGAGTGAGTTGTAGTAACCAATAGAAACAAACATGTTGCTACTAAACATAGAAGTCTAATTGTGTACCAAAATGGCAATTTACTAACTGTACAATTTCCACAGGGTACACCTAATATATATAAAAGATAATACTTTTTCATGTAAACTATTGTAGTTAATAACCAGTGATTATTAACTCATTTCATGCTCCTCATTAACTTTGTGTACTGAACAGTTTGACCGTTGTATCTGCTGTTTTATGCTTCACAGAGCAGGTTTTTGCAAGATCCTCTTTTCACTTATTAACAGCATCTTTTGGATTGTTGTTGAAGCTTGCTGCTTGCATCAGTCTGGCGTAGAGCAATGAAAATAAGTTTCAGGATATACATTATAGAATTTGCAATCGTACTCATTGTATAATCTTAAAAAAAAATCTAAGGCTTAAGGGTCACTTACTATGGCATTTAAACATGATGTAAACATTAATCCTATTAGCAGATTTGATTTGACACACTCTTGGGTTAGCTATTTTTATTTGGTAGCTGCAGACTAACAAATAATCATTGCTTTCAGCACAACGTGTCTGACTCTGTTAGATCAAAACAGTTAGCAGAGCACACACACGAAGGGAAAACCACAACTTTACTTACCACTTCCTCTCTTTATTTATTTATTTGTTTTAGCTACTAAATGGATTTACTACGTTCTTCTGGTATGGGACCCCAAGCATTTGCTTAGTATGCCTCGTTTGGGTCGTATGGACATGACAAGTTAATGTTCAGTACAAAACACGCATCAGACTACTGATAATAATGATTGAGAAAAATACTTTTGGTGGTGTGTTCAATCTATGCTGTTTTAATGACATGTGTTCATCGCATAAGTGGCAGCAGAAGTGAATTATATCATATTTGATTTATTATAATCATTATATTAATTATTATTGAATAACATAGAGGTTGAATTATCATACCAGAATCATCTATATAACAATGCTAGTAAGTCCTTCACACTCTTTTGTCACCTTAAAAACTTTCAAAACTGTGTTAATTGAAGCTGTATTTGCAAACGTATCAATACAAATGAAAACCATCAGCAATGACATTGTAGGGGAGATTCCTTTATGACATAATCCACTCTGTCAAAAAAAAACTGAGTTTTGATTACTCTTTTCTTGTACACAAATAAATAAAGACTTGAACCACTCTGACATGAGTGTGTGTTCACGCTATTCATACACACGTTTATTTCTAAAATTCTTCCAAAGGTAGAGTTTTGTAATAGATGTTCTTTCCTTTCCTATAGAGGACTTTCCAGCATTCCCTGCTCAAACTGATTTGGAACTTGGTGAGCCAGTTCATTCCAGCTTTGACCAGCTAACAACCCACTTGCTCTATATCAAACACATCTTGGGTAGGCCATGCTGAAATTTACACAGAGGTAATTTACAGAATTTCTCATTCTAATAGTAGGGGTGGGCCATATGGTATTGTCTACCAGAATCCTCTGATTCTGTAATATGTGTAGTATGTAATGATTTCATACTTTATGCATGCCTACGCACATGTTATGGGTGCGCCACACACAATTTTAGACGAGGATGCTAAACAGTGCTGAAAAGCAAGCATGACTTTAGGTTGTTCATAAATGGATCGACTTCGGTGACTCCTCTTATTGCCTGCTAAACTACAAAAACAAAACTATCCAACATTGTCATAATGCAGCAATATTGTCAGTTATTTTCCCTAAAATTCTAATCACACTGATAGAAAAATACATAATTTACTTGTGAAGATAATATTTCGATACTAAGCTGAATATTTAAAGGGAAACATGACATTGTTTTAGTTTGGTATTTTTTCCCCCTGTTGCTGCAGTGAGCAATGCTAAATGTGCAATATTTTAAGGTGCAATGTGTATGCTTTAAGCCAATAAATATATGATAATTAATGTGTACAATTGAATGCTCTTGAAATTTTCTAGTTATTTCAATGGAACATTTTGTAATCCAAAATATTGTTTAATATCTTAATCGTCAAAAGTCCCTAAAATATAGTGATATTATTTAAGGGCCCTAGCCCCTAGCACTAAGTCTATGATTGTGTCTAGTGTTTCAAATAAAATCGTTTGGAGCATTTATTTCAATCTGCTTTTGTGTCCAATTAACATGACCTGAGCTTGGTGTCTTTAACTGTGTTTGTTGTTTATCTTAATTGATGCTATATTCTAAATATAATTATATGATGATCTTTATATGAATGTGCAGTGACTTGGTTAACTTATGTGGGTTGTTTCTGGCACTATATAAATAAAATTTGATTGATTTAAGTGATATAAAACAATTAAGACTGTGGAAGGGTGTCTTTGGTCATTTAAATGAGATTTCACACCTTTTTCTTTCTGACAGCGTTGACTCCTACTCAAGGTTGTGCTAATAATTCTCACTTCCTTAAATAGCACAAGCATGAATAGCACAGAGGTGTGGTCTCACATCAGTACAGCTACAGTCCATTCATTCAGGACTTCCCTAACCTGAGGTCAGTTCGCAGCTTTAGAAATCAAGCTGTGACAAAGATTCTCTCGCTGTCTGTCATCTTTTTTAGTCCTGCAGTGGCTAAGGCAGACGTTTACTCTGCAGTGACGCACATGCTCACAGAGCGCAAACTTTCCAACACATTACATCTCTGCAGTATTTCACAATAAATTGGCAGGGCTCTCTCTATTTGGTAATGATCTAAAAACAGTTTGCCTTTGTTTTACGTTTTATAAAATCAATGGCATGTTCCAAACATTTTACTAGACTGTAATGATTTTATTTTCCGTTGCAGTTTTTCTTTCAAAGAAAGAAAAAAGCTCAAAATTACTGCAGAGGTAATAGATAATTACCTATACACCTATAATGAAGGTGAGCTGACTATTAATTTTCAGTATGACTCAACATTCAATCAAGCCTTAACAGTCCTCTTTGAGTCCTAAGGAGGCAAAGATAAACTAAAGTCTATGTCCTTCACATTCCCAAAATTAAGTTTTTTACATTCCCAAGTCGAAGTCTGTTACAGTCCCAAGTCGAAGTTCCTTACATTCCCAAGCCAGATCAGTGATTTTAACAGATATTTCTGTATTATCTTTTAGCGGCTTTAGGTTTTACAATTAATTCAATAAATTGTTACAGTGCGCCAGACTTGATTTTCCACTTCCCAACTGAAAAAGAACATAATGAGAGCTGGAAGGTGTTCGGGATATTCTGGCACTCAGTCAGCAGACTACCCCAGAATGCATTGCAAGTTAAAACAAACAAACAAACAAATAAAACCCTGTTAATACATAAACTGACTGAATCTGAAAAAGCAATACAGCATTTGACCTTTACTTTTACAAATTTTTTTCAGTCTATATAAGAAATCATATACACACCCCTAAACAAAGAAGTATTCAGCAAATTCTGAGAACTAACTGAACACTCATTATTCCTATCACACAGTAAGACATGAATAGAACTGCCATGGTACAATGGGTTAAGGCTACACATATTAAAGTAGATTTCAGTGTTAACCGGGTCAAAAGGGCTGGGTACTGAAGGGGTACCAACTCCATCGAGATATTACATAATCTAACTCCAAGGATCATGCGCTGATGTTAATGTGAGTCACTGTTTTCTGTTTCCTGTTTTCTTACATACTATTGTTTAAGCTGACCTTATTCCCCTCTTTAACCACATACATGCGTATCAATTTGCTCCATCTGTTAGAAGACACTTCCTTTGCACATCCTTTCAGGAAACAATATGACACTAACTAAACTGCACTAAACTATATGATACTAAACTAAACTGGTTTTTAGTGCAGCTGCACACACATGTAGGCAATTCATGACCACGGTAGTCATACAGTGAATTCCAGAGGCGTAATTGATATTGTGTACATAAAACTGACACAGAAGGCTCGCTGTGCTATCCTCGTCAATGTGGGGTCTGAGATGCTAGAAAAACAGAGGGTCAATGAGGTTTTTTAAAGGTTCCAGTGGCAATAACTTAGACTCTCAACACTATGACAGGGAAACATTTAGTTGAATACAATGTATAAATAGAAGAAAGTGAACACTTATTTGAACACACTGCTGCCTTAGTGTTCAAGCAGGCAAGAATAAAAAGTTAAGGGAATGAATAACCACATTTTTGTCTCACATAACAAAACTTTAATTTAAAACATATTTTACACACAACGCTTTTTAAATCTTTACTCAAGACTCATTTTACTCCTTGGCGTTTAACTCTTAGATCTGTTGACTTTAACTTTTGATATTTATAGTTTCTTAAATATTTGTCTATTGATGTTTTTATTGTATGTAGCAGAGCAGCTTATGCATTTGCATGAGATTTTTTATTTGTGTACAGCACTTTGGCCAACTTTTTGTTTACTATACTATTTGAATAAAATTGTGTCAAATTTAGGTAGGTTTTAAAATAGGCTTCATTACAAAAAGGTGAGACTTTGGTGTTTGGTGACAGCAAATTTGACATGTGTTCTTCATTCAGCAGGAAAGGCATTTGGCCATGCCTCATCTCAGTGTTTGTCAGTGTGTCCAACAAATAAAGGCTTTGATGATAAGGTAGATATCCTGTTTACATAAGTGATCTGGTAAACAGAGGTTTATCATGAGTAAACAGATGTTTTTGTGTATGTAACCATTGTCTAATAAGAATTTTAAAATAGTTTGAGAAAGTTAATTTTTTGTGAAATCCCACTTTGGAGCAAACTCCCAGTCTCTTGGGACTTTCAAACAGATCTTTTCTGTCAGATGTTTCTGCTTTGAGTTGTTTTTTGAGGAGTTTTGTTTGTATATTGTAGCAGGCAACCATTAAGTTTGTTAAGCACATGCAAAGAGTCCATGCAATCAAGTCTTATGGAAATAAAATATAAATATAGAGTGCTCCAAAAAGTTAACAGTTTGTTAAGATAGAAAAATATTCTGACAAAAAGTCATACTCTCACGTAGCCAGATCTTGGGGGGTTTGGCAGTTTTTTTGGTCAAGACCCACTCATGAGGCCATTTGACATGACAAGCAACCAATCCCATGTCGTTTCGCATTGGGTCATGTTACCACAACAATATTCTGATCATATGTCCACATAGAGGTTGTTTCAGGGCACAACGAAAATAAATGTGCCACTCGCTACTACTGGAAGTTTAACCAATCCAACCACGACTTCAGGACTCTTGAAGTATTTTCAACTTTCCATACCAAAATAAATACAGTCCGTCCTGCACATGCTCAGACTCTACATACTTATTGTTTTTATGTTGTTTTTTACTTAAAACAAGTTATTATTCATGTTCTTTCAGGAAAAAAAACAGACCAACGATGGTAAGTTAGATTTAGGTAAGTCTGGGATTGAAATGGTTTATTTCAGATTAAAGTTTGGAATCTTTTTTTGGCCAAAGCTAGAGCCAATTAGGAGTGAATATCTTGGCTGAGACTTGGGCCAGACTGTGGTCTCTGTCTGGTATCAAGACTTAGTCCATACATGTACCATAATTCTTTGGGGTTCTTGGTCCATAGCAAAAGCTAAAAGTAGGGGCCAGAGTTGGCCCAAGTAATTTCTTTGTGGGTTGGTGCTGTTTTTCTAATGTTTACCAATAAGCTGCTTTTCTGAACGTTTTTAGATTTTCAGAACATCAAAATAAGAAGCTTTGTGGTCCTTATATATAAATAATTATACACTTCACCTACTATTTCCAGGCTGAGTAACTATAGCAATGGCTATAGCATACCAAAGAAATTCGCAGACCGAACAATTTAATTGTGCACACCCTAATAGCATTGTTTTGTCATAAAACATTTTTACAATTCTAACGTAACCTCTATTTTAAAAGATTAATTAGCATTAGCTTCTGGCCATGCGCATACCGATTCTGAAAATGGATGTTCATGTTTCTGACACAGATCAAGTAGTGACAAGTGCTCAACTATTGTCAAAACAGTTTTCTGCTATTACCAACCTTCTTACTCTCAGTATTACTACAGTTTTCTTTGTTGCTTCAACCCTTCTCTGTGAAATTCCCCTTGTTTTAACCCTAAACCACACAAACTTGTCACATCAGATACATGACAAAAGTTCAGTTCATAAATATATTTATTAGAAAATTTTCATTGAGGTTGAAGTGATATTTTATTATAATTCAATAAGACATAAGTAACAGGATCCATTAATGATTTGTTTGGTGCAGTCTTCCCTTTTTCAAACATTAAAATGGACTCCAGAGAATTAATGTTGATCACTTTTCTTGTTCACTGCACAGAAAATATTTTTGCCTTCTTAATTTCCATAACAAAAGTGTTATTTAACACACACAGAAATTAAAACCACAAACAATTAAAACAAACTGTTAAAAAAAATGGATTCAGTAACAAATATCCAGGAAACAGCCTCTAAGTATATAATCGAATAAATATCAATTTAATTTAAATGTATACATTTTTAAGAAACAAATTAATTTTTGGTTAGAGGCACATTTTGAAAGGCACTCTTAAACTCACTATCACACTATCACACGCAATAAAAATGTCAACAGAACAATGCCTAAGTAACATAAATTTTGGTTTATGACAATCTTTGCATGTATTGTTGACGTTGCTTCTCCTCAAGTTTCTCCTCAAGACATTTAACAATGATAGGGTCGACTTTGGAATCAAACTTGTTAGCGAACCAGTGGCCATCCTTCAGAAGCCACCGGAGCTCTCCTGCACCATAAATACACACACTACGCCTGTGTGTACCAGTACACTTTGGATACAAACGCTCCTCTAAATAGTTCCATTTGACCAAACGCGTCCTACTCATCAGGTCTGACACATCAGGCTCAGACCTCGCTATCTCTCCGGGAACTCCAGGAACTCTGACCATTGTTGCCCAGAAGTGCTCATCGGGAGAATACGTGTCTGCTGACCATTGCAGAAAGTCTTTGGCAAGAGGATCGTTCAAAACATAAATTACAAAATCACGGGCCAGAACGAAGTAGGCACTCCCTACAAACATCTCAATGTTATGAGGTGGTGGGTCTTTGGTGGTTGAGGTTTTCACTGGCATTTTCTGGTACTCATACGAAACGTCTTTCAACTCATAGCGAAACATAAAGCGCTGTTTTTTCAGCTCACTAGGCCTGCTTGTTTCCAGCATGTTTCCATCGTTCAGTTTCCTGAGCTCAGCCACCAGCTCATAGTTAGATTTGAGAGGGAAGTCTTGGCCGCACAGATTTATAACATACTTCCACTTGACCTCTGAATTCAGCAGATCTGAAAGGCAGTTGAGATCTGCGGTGAGTCTGGTAAGGTGTGCGTACTGAACAGACTCGATTTTGGTTGCGATGATGATGTTTGGAAAACACCTCTCCAGGTTTTTCATCACACCGATAAAATCCTTTGAGGACTTTTGGTCAAAGTGAATGCAGTAAATATTTTGAGGTGTGTAGATGGCTCGAAGTATCCTTTCCACCATTGCGCTGTTCTTGTGCACCACTAAACTGTACGCGATTGGAAAGCTGAGTTCCTCATTGGTTACCAAGATATTGCTATAGTGTCTTTGCTCGATGTAGGAGCTGCAGTTTGCTGTGAATGACAGAATGGTCTTATCATCAACTTCCACAATTTTTTTGCGTCTCAGTTCTAGTGACTTCCCGATCTCCACAGGTTCCAGTTCGTAAATGGCTGTGCAATTAATTCTATCCAGAGGCTGAGATTTGACTGTTCTACGTGTCGCTCCATAAGGTTCGATGTAGATACTGTTGTTCATGGAAATCTTTATGAACACCAGCTTGAGCACTACAAGCACTGACACAATAGACAGATAAGACCTGCATCTTAACCTGTGTAAGACAGGACATCTTCTCATTCTGATGGAGAAGAACAAACAGACATTAGACAAAAGTTACATTTCATTACCTACTATATTGAGTTCAGGAGCTGGGATTACCTTGCACAGTGCAGGTCTTTTCTTGTGTGTCACTGCCATCAAATGTTCATCAACATTACTAAGTACTAATCTTTCTGAAAAAAGAGCAAATAGGAGTTAGGCTAGAGCAGCGTGGAGCAATTGTCAAATTCTACTGGTTTTTGTTACTCTGGTTCAAGGGAAAATCCAGATGCTTCAAACAAGCCAAGAGGAGCATAATTAGTGGAATTAGGTGTATTGATGGTTGAAGTAAACCTTTGCTGGATTGCGGCCTTCTTTGACCACCTCTGTGTTAAAGGATATATGACATGTAGTATCATATAGAAATGAGAATCAAACTAATATTTTTGTAATAGAATATCAGGTTTAAGGAAGTTTTAAACTAAGGAATCAAAAGTTGCAGATCTTTTGACAAATGGAGGGTGATTGGATTTAAACTTGACAATTTCTAACATCATTTTCAAACTATTTTATCGTAGTTGGATCTGGAAAATCAGAAAAGTAAAAATTGTTGTTTAGAGATAATATTTTGCTTTTTGTAGCCCTGTTCCCTTCATAACAATCTCCATGTATATGATCATTGCTTGAGTCATGGAATGTAAATAAAGGACTGAACTAAACTAACACACAGAAATTTGCTTTTAAAATTTACCCTGAGGATAATGAAGAGATATCTGAATCTGTAAAAGAGTGGTTAAAGTGTATTTTTACAACAAAAAAATGCCAGAGTCTGGAAGAACACAGGAGGCTGCCATCTTCAACTTATCGTTGATCAATTTACGCACAATCCACAAACCAAAATTCTGATTTTTTTCACGTGGTGGTTTTCCTGAGACCCTAACAATACTTAAAATTTACTTGAAAAATGCACTGCCCTTATTACTGTAGAGGCTTCTCTGTAGACTTTGAAGGAAAGTTTGAAGTGAACTGGGTTAAACTTGGCTAAACAGAGGACATTTCATGCTAATGACATCACGGTCAGTGTTGACTGGTGGAAATGTTGCCCTAAGTCCATCTATGGAAACGTCAACAACACCTTGGCAAAATAAGGATGGACTGTATTCATGTTGTAGATAAATTGAACATAACAAATTATTGTTGGATCTTTATTAATGACAAAAAAACACAACAATGAAACCATTTTAAATTATTTTCCTTATTGAATATTTGCTTTCAGGATTAGAAATTAACTCTTTTAAAGAAAAGTATGAGAACTCACTGAGGGTAGAGAATACTGTTCCTTAGTCAAGAAGGAGTTATTACCGAACTCTATCAGATAACTATCTATTACCTCTGCAATAATTATGCTTACCTACTAGGAAGTTACCATGAACATTTTTGTATATAATGCCACTGCAGGTAACTACAGTGGTAGGCTCTGTCTCAGATCTTATGCCAATGGAATGTTGGCTAAAGGTCTGATGGGTTTGGTGTTTTTTTTTTTATGGCAGGCATTTCAGTAATCCTGAAGTTGTTATCTGATTGATTGATTTTATCCGGATTTCCAGGTTTAGCCGAGAAAAGATGATTTTACTATCTGCGGGTTGGTCGACACCCAACACCTTTGTCAGGTACTATAACCTGAGCGTTGAATCCATCTCGTCAGCCGTGCTAGGTGGCGGCTGCACTGTCTGGGATTTACAAAGGGATGTCCAGCTTGGCTTGAGCCATTCCTTAGTGATACGTAAGCTATATTGCCCCCTGGAGATACTCTCCAGCTTTTTGGTTCCTCTTGCCCCAAAAGGCGTAGTACAGTAAGCGAGTATTCCTATGTACCATCCATGTTTGTGCCCTCTATGAGGCACTACCAGCTGAATCTTTTATAGCACAGGTGTTACGATCTCCACAAGATCGTAATTGTTATTAAGTTTGGTGTTTTTGTGTTCTCTAACACATGTCTTTATTTATGTTTTACATGCTGGCGATTGGAGTTAGAGCGGATGATGCGCTGCTCGTAAACTAATCCGGAAGCGCAACTGCTCTACAAAGCACGGGTTCGATGCGGCTCAGCCCTCTCTCCCTTCAGCCCGGCTTCGTTCCCCGAACACTACGCTGCTGTGTGCTTGTATTGTGAACGCTGTCAGCTGGTTTCATGTGTTAGTGTGTATTTAAAGTAGTCCAGCTTGTCAGTTAGTGAATGTAAGGGGAGCGTGTTTGAAGTTAGGTGCATGCGACCGGAGAAGCGCACTAGCGAGAGAGCGAGAGCAAGAGCGGGTGTAGCGTGTGTTTTGCTGTTTGAGCTGTGTTAGTTTGCTCTATTAATTTATTTTATATTCAAGTGTCTTTGGTTGTTATTAGTTAGTTTCAAATGCACCATACAGAGTTTACTTTCTGTTAAACACACATGATAGGAGTGAAATAGCGTTTGCGCTTGTATTTTGGTTAGTTAGGGAAGATTAGTTAGAGCGCCGTGTCGCTGAAGATTTCCAGTTTTCTTTTTGTTACAGATTAGGAAGGTGGTCAGGTTCAGTTAGAGGGTTTTATTCATTTATTGCGCTATTTCACTGTTTTCTTTCTTTTTTCCCGGGGAACTAAAATAAAAATCTTAAAGTAAAGTCTGTGGCCTGCTCTTCGGAGATCTTTTGGTTGTTGTCTTAAGTTGTTGTTATGTTTGGTATGTGTTTGTAAAATAAAGGGTATATGCAAGTTCGAATCCTGTGGCTCTGGTGCTGTCTATTCTTAACTGACCTTACTTCTATGTACGCTTTTTGAGCCAATCTGCTTCACTGAAGATCAGGGGGCGTAACAACTGGAGTACTGAGCAGTTCCCCCAAAGGCTAACTCTCGTACACTTTGTTCTAGCTAGCTCCATCGATGCTATCTTCACTCTAAAAATCTTTCCCAAGTTGGTTCAAGGTGCTTTTTTTCACTGAAAAAGTATATGTATTCCTTTATGTAATTCAATTTATTAAAGTTCTAAGTCCAGCTTTCAAAGTTGCGAGTACAACCACCACGTATCTCCCTTAAGCTCAGGGTTTTTATGCCCTCTCTTCTGGTACACGTCGGTATGAGAGATTTTTATTGACCGACTACCCGTTAAAAATAAAGTCAATACTTAAAGCCAGGGCAGAAGAGTGCCCGCTCAGTACCAGACTATAAATGTGCCGGGCTTTTGCCTGGCCGTTGGCTGATGTGGAAGGACCTAGCTTGTGGTTTTTTGCAGGGTGTTCCCATAGTTGGAACCAACATAAGTTGTAGTGACCGACTGATGGGGAACGTAATGGTTACTTTCGCAACCCCTTATGTCCCCCAGCCACAATGGTATGATCATGAGTAAGTTTGGTTGCTTAGGGGGTGAGTATGATTCCAGCTTAACAAACAGAAAGAGTGTCAAGCTTGCATCCGCATTATTGCGATGGGGTGCTCACATGACCATTAGAGCAGCCACTGCTTAGTGTTTTAAAAAGAGAGTGGAGAGAGTTGAGTGCCCCTAGCGGAACTTCCCATCGTCGGTACTCTTGACTATTCTGAGAACGAGGGTTACAACATAACCATTACGTTTTAGGATTAGAGGATCCGCTACCAAAAGAAGAAAGTGTGTTCAGTGATTGGTGTATATCATCTGGTTAGTGTCAAAGAAAAGGTGTTTTTTGATTGGTGGTTGTCACTCGCCTGAATACTCATTGAGGCTGTGTTAAATGAGCGTGATCAGGACAAGAGATAAACTCGTTTTAGAAGTACACACATTATTTTACCGAAGTGGAGATTAAGGAAGAAAAAGATCTCAAGATTCGACCTCTGCCTATCTGACTCGAAGCTACTGTCGGCAGCAACAAACAACTCAAATGTTTAAATAATACATTACTACTAGATCTATGTTTGATATAAAATGCATTGTTTTATTGTCTTATTTAATAATAATGTGTATAATATAATATTTTTCAATATAAACTGAATAATTGTTGTTTTAAATTATTTATTTAGTTTATAGTGGTATGTTTGAGGAGGATCTTTTTAAGTGTTAAACACTTGAAAATTTTATTGTTTTTTTGTGTTATTTATTTATTAATTTATTTAGCATCAATTTATTTATAAAATATTAAGTTATCAATTCGATATTTTCAGTTTGTGTAGGTCTAAAATGCTTTATCATTTAAAAGTTTTCTTTGTTTTAAGTCAGTTTTTTTGTATATTGACAATAATACTTGGTGTTAAGTCAGAATGTAAATAAATAAAAATTGTTTAACTAATCACCAGATTATTTTCCATGTAGCAGTGATACTAAAATAAAAGGGCAATAATGGTAATTTTTTTAAAGTAACTAATTCGTTTTTTTTAACACAAGTAACTAACAAGGTAACTCAGATACTTTTCGAGTCAAGTAACTAGTTATTGCTTTTCAGTAACTAGCACAACACTGATAGTAACTACCATTAACAAATATGTAACAATTATATTTAGTAATATAACTCCAAAATAATTTCTATCAATAATGTTTTACTACTTCAGCTAGAGGAAATTTAATAGCACATTTTGCTAATGGTTAGTAAATGTGAGTTTCTTTGTAATGAAACACAACTGGACACAATTGCGATTACCTCCTAGTTTTCAGGGATTCATTCCTTAAGAGTATACTGAAGTTACTACGCAGGTAGTTACTGATAGTTATTTCAAATTAATTGCTAATATCGATGGCCTGATTGTTACATCTAAAAATAGCGTGAAAATACATATTTAGATTACGTTAAATCGTCTAGCCACGTGCTTTTCATGTTTGTGATATTCATGTCGAAAGCTTGGAAACTCCACGCCAACGCGCTCAAGTTTAAACAATTAACACAAACAAATACACTTCACTGATCTATCCGGTACATATGGTATAATATCGAACAAAAGTAAACATTCCTTACAAGATTGAATACTTACAGCTGCTGAGAGTGTGCCTGCTGAGCTTGTTATATTCCACGAGGAGTTATGAGCAAAGTGACTGTCTTGACTTCACTCTGACTCTGCGTGCGTGCGTGCGTGAGAGAGAGAGAGAGAGAGAGAGGACGGCGGGAGGGGAGAGTCCTGTCCGCTCACTTTTTCTGCTTTCACAAACTTCGTCTCCAAAGAAATAGTTCGTGCCCGCACACATTCTTGCAAAAAAACTTTCTTAACCTTTGTGGCACTATTTGTAAATTTTGAACCATCTTTAGGTTCTAAAAAGTTAGTACTTATTTGCAAAAGTGCTTTTTATCGCTCAAAACTTATTTTTGCATTTTCATTTACGGTTTCTCAAAACTTTGTTTTTCAATTGCAAATATTTTTACCTTAAATTGCTTCCATAAAGGTGTTGTGAGATGCCAAGCCAGACATCCCTTTGTAAATCCCAGACAGTGCAGCCGCCACCTAGCACGGCTGACGAGATGGATTCAACGCTCAGGTTATAGTACCTGGCAAAGGTGTTGGGTGTCGACCAACCCGCAGATAGTAAAATCATCTTTTCACAGCCAGAGTTGACACATTGAGGGACCAGTCTGTTTGAAATATCACATACCTCACCTTTCTAATATGTTTAATATATGACCACGTCTTGATCCCATCTGCTGTTTCGCTTTGAAGGGAATGAGACATGACCAAATCACTTGACATTAGGCAGACATCCAGCTATTGGGGA
This sequence comes from Danionella dracula, assembly GCA_900490495.1. Classification (NCBI taxonomy): domain Eukaryota; kingdom Metazoa; phylum Chordata; class Actinopteri; order Cypriniformes; family Danionidae; genus Danionella; species Danionella dracula. The sequence continues at coordinate 8,619,705 of UELW01000522.1, read as the reverse complement.
GAGGATAAGCTTTCTCATGCTAAAGAAATTAATTTTGTCAGCTAATAAGCTTTAGAAAGCAAAAAAAAAAAAAAAAGTCAAATGTGAATTAGAAAAAATAGCAGTTAAATATAGTGAAAATGTACTTTGTAATAAATGTTTGTATTACACTATAAAAAAAATCACCACTGATTTTACCATCACAATGTAAAATTAACAGTTTGACTAAAGCAATTGTATGGTTCAAGTTAAAAGGCTTAGTGTTAACTTAACTCTACACAGAGTAGGACCAAAAATATTAGGAATAGAGTCAATTTAACATTCTAGATTTTACTGTGTAGATCAGGGCTCCCCGAATTCGGCCCTGGAGGGCCAGAGCCCTGCACATTTTAGTTGCAACCCTGCGCTAGTATACAGCCTTAGCATATCACAGGACCTTAATTAGTGCAACAGATGTGTTTCATGATGGTTGAACCAAAAATGTGTAGGTTTCCAGAAAAATGTTCATGGTTATGGTTTATTTAAGGTTGCTGTGTCAATTTCCAATTCCTGGACAAATATAAGTACAGCATGAGCTTTAGTGAAAACCCTTTTAACCTCTGAAGGGTTTCATCCCTTTATTCATCCCATGATCTTTTCTGTTGTGAATAAGACGACATAAAATGATTGAACAGCTTTATTTTAATTTGAAGAACAAATTTATTTTAAACAAACGATACAAGTACAACTATTAATTTCTCTACTATTAGGCATGAAAAAGAACTTGTTCAATAAACCTTTAACTTCAAAATTAAATACCAAGACCACAGCTTTCTTCATGTGTCAAAGTCCCACACCTCACTTTGTGTGAGAAAATTCCAGTACTGGTTCATCCAATGGCTTGGGGAAAACTCTTCATCACTGACCAGGCGGATTGACTTGATGTTCATCAAAATATCACTTGCATGTACTTCTACCAGATATAAAAATAAAACATTAATCATTATAAATATACCTAATTCTTTTTCAAGAAGCTGTCAATCCCCTATTTTATACTACATCATTACAGAATGACATCTATGAGGAAGTGAACTCTTTAGGGTAGCTGAAAGAGAGCTTTTCTTTCCGCTTGTGTAAAGGCTTGTAATAAATGAGATTTGGATGGAGTTACAGGGGGTTGTCTCGAGATTAAGGAGTATTTTAGCAGCTGCAGGAAACAAACCTTTAACAACAGGTTTTGATGAACTACTGGTGATTGTGCAACTCTTGAATTCAAGCGCTCCCTCCTTATTTAAACACCCAGAAGAGGAATTCCACAGGGCCTTTGATTGGCACATGACCTGTGAGAAAGTTGTGAGAACAGAAGTACTGTTTCATGACTACAGTTTGACTATTACTATTGTTTAATCATGGTGTATGTTACCTTCTTCCACCTTAAATCTGAGGTCCTTGGAGCTATTTGCTGCCCCTCCTGGACTGATTCAGCCCATTGTTCTAGAAGGGGATAGACTCTTCCTCTGGTATCTCTTATGCATCCATTTTCCATAAGAAAAGCCTTGTGACTCTGCCCCTAAATTGCCAAAACATTTTGTAAATGACTGATTCAGAAATAGAACAAATGAGCTTAACATTTGTTCAAGTACCTTAAGGATAATCTTCAATTCATCATCCCCATGTCGAATTATTCCATCTGTAATGTGGCAGTCTGACTTTTCATTGGTACTGTGATCTGTATGCTCATCTAAAGACAGTGCATGCTCATCTAAAGAGGGGAACTTAATAAACATGTTTTGTACATACTGTGCACTTAAGGTCATCATACACTTGGACTAATCATCAATCTGAAATTTCATGTGCCTGAACAGAACGTTTCTTGAGACAAAACAATGGGCGGTGGTGAGACTGTGTACACAGTCTGAGAGTTTTGGCAGGTTTTTTGCTCACGACACCCATGAATCTGTTTGATTGACATAACGGACAACCAGTCCCACGTTGTTTTGCATTGCATCATGTTTCGATGCGTAGAAATGTCAACACAATATTCTCACTTCTCTATTAAATTCAAGTTTTAGTTGTTCTTTAAAACCACACATTTTCAATATACATGCTGAATATTCGATGTTCTCGATCTTACAAAAAAATTTATGTGACACCCTGAAATCTGGATAAGTTTAAACTAATAAAATCACAACTTCAGGATTCTAGAACTTTCAGTACCAAAGTCATCAGACTTTTAACTAACGTTCCGCTGACATGATGTCTGAGGCTGAGACTAATGAGAATCCACACATCTTGGTGAAAAAGGAAAAAAAGGTCAGCCCTGCCAAGTTGGCTTGGCTTTCCGTGAGGTACAATCTGAAAGTTGGTTCTTTTGATGACATACTCAGAATGGTGTAAGGACATAAAAAGCATGTTGGTATTGCTTGATACACACTCTTGTGAAAAATAAATTGTGTAGAGGGAGAATACAAACACTGAGATGCTAGTCTTAATGGTGTTCGATCATCAAGAGTTAAGATAAAAATTATTATCTTATATATTAAGAGCCACATATAAGAGTCTATATAATAGAAATGATCCTGTTGTCCACAGACTATTCAAAGGCAAGGGGCATCACTGAACCAACATTAAACAGTAAAGGTGTGAATCTAACTAAGCCCCCTGAAAAAAAGACATCCGAGCAAGAATGTGTAATTTAAATATGCTGGATTAAATGGTTTTTTTAATATTTATATGTCATCCAAATACAAACCTGCTGATTGTTTAGCCTGGTTTGAATCCATCAGCAGCACTACTGATCCCTCCGGTGAGTTGGATTGATCTTCAAAAATAGGTTCTACAAGACAAATGAATATAAATTCAATTGAAGTATATTATATAAATTAAACTTTTATTTATTAACCCCCCAAGTTTAAAATCAAGTATTTCTTTAAACCATTTTTTAAATACCTGTCTGCAAGTTCCCTTCAGCCAGAGGCAGATATTCCTGTTGGGAAGTGTCACTGGCCTCGTCAGGTGTAGAAAAAGGGTCTGTATATTTCAAAGGCTGCTTTTTAATGCTTTCCTGCTCCTCCAGATTTACTGCATTCTCTCCTGCCATATTCTTGTCATGAAGACTCGAGCCAAACTGAAGGATAAGCTTCTATGTGTAACACAGCTTGGAAGCAGTCTTTAAGTGTAGTAACTCTTTGAAGAGATTTTGTGTCAATTAAACATTTTAAGTTTACAAATTTTTTAATAATGCAATCGAAGTAAATTTTTATGAATAATTTATTCATTTTAAAAGGGTCGTGGACTGATTGGTTCAGGTCTTTGGGGCCCTTGATTTTGGAACTTTATAAGCTCATTAAAAAACATTGACACTGTTATAAGTCTTTTTAAGGTCATCTTCAAAATGTTTGGATCAGTAGCCATGTTCCCTGCTCTGATCACCCAACAGTTTTGAATGTTCAATGATTTCATGACAGAACAAAGAGTCACCAGCTTAATATACTCCAATGTCTTAATTCCAATCTGAAGAAAATTATGTTTCCTTCATAAGGAAAGCATACTGGAGCTCAGGTCCTTCCGGTTATTGCAATGTCCTTGGCTTTGTTTTGCACTCTCTCTCTGCAGGAATTTCCAAAAATGAGTCTAAACGATGTATGTCATTTATGCAAATAAAGCTAGCGGGACTCACAGCAGTAAACTAGAGAAAGGTTTCTCATTTCGGTAAAGTTTGCAGCAGATGCAGGAATTCGCTTTTTCCGGCTCAATAACGCAATGCTTGAGTGGTAATAAACATATGAGAGCTCTTTGTAATCTGTGTAACATAGTCAACAAGCTACAAAGCTGTTTGACCAGAAATAATCTTTCTATGGCGATCGCAGAAATGTGTTCCCATCAATGAACGAGCAGCTGAGAGGAGACGGCTAAGGGAGCGCCTGCAAAACACCCAACCCCAAAAACACTCCTGCATAAAGCCACCAAAAGATTCTGCTTATCGTTCACTCGTTTCTTGTTTCTCTCATACAAAACTCTTTAGGATCTTTTAGTTGTTTTATGCAGGAGCTTTGTAGTTAATTTACTACGATATACAGATCACAAAGAGCTATCATATGTGTATTATTAAAGCTTATACCTATCCTATCATGCAAGCTTTTTTGCATAAGTGACGTACATCATTCACACTAATATTTGGAAATTCCTGCAGAGAGCGAGTGCAAAACAAAGCCATGGCCACTGACAATGCAACAACCGTAAGGACCTGAGCTATATTAGACAGTATGCAAAAAGAGTTGTTAAAGTAGCCCATAGTTTACAGCGACATACGTCTAGCATTGCTTACTGGTTACAGCAAATACTCGCAGTGTACTTGATTACCCTTACAATCACCTTTTATGCTCTTTTGGCATGATGTGATTTTAATTTTATAAGTGACTAAATGAGAAACATTTAACTTTTCTTAACGAGTCCCTCTTTAGGAGGAGGTTCATCAGTTTACTATTCATTTAGGAAAACGCAGAAGCAAGTAAAAGCTTATGTCAAATAGAACAGCAGCAAATCAGAATCTGGACCTCTTTTAAGTCTGTTTGTACAGGATCATGTAAAGGATTGCGTCCGTTTATCTCTCCAATAGTCACATTGGCACCTGATTCCAAGAGCAGCTCAGCATTACCCACAAAACCTTTAAAACAGGCCTCATGCAGGGGAGTCGTCCATCCTAACCACAAAAAATAGCAATAAACACGTAAATTGGTAGGTTTTCAACATTCTTCTATTTGTTTGTACAAACCGTCAATTATTTCTAGACCTTTGACCATACTTGCAAAAATAATGCACTATGTTATGTTCTGTAAGGGTAACAATGCTCCCATCGTCAATCAACCTTTAAATCTGCTTTAGATCTCCTTACATGCTTGGTGAAGCTGTGTTTCTCCATTCCAGTTTCTTTTGTAAATAGAATTCTCTGAAATCTTTGATTGCTTTGTTGAATTTGTTGTGTAATTATGGAAAGTCAAAAGCAAAACTGACATTTCTCACAATACAACTTTTTCAACAGTTTCTATCTAACTTGAGACACCACGTAGTTTGCATTTGTCAGTACTGTATGTAAGGCAAAAACTGGTTGGCAGAGGTAACATTCATTTTAATGAGACATTGAATTTGATTGTCAACATGGCTAAGACTTCAAATGGTGGACATTGTATTGTATCATGGTTAATTAAGTAAGGCATGTCTACATTATGGAATTATAATGTACAGTTCACCGGTGGAAACCCAGCTAACAGTATTGTAATGAAAAATTACATAAAAGCTGTATTTATAGAAAATGGTAATAAACGGTTACAAAATAGCTATCTGCTGGAAACCATGTTGCCACTATTTCACCATAACATTACAGGAAAGTTGTATTCGTAGAAAATTGTAATAAAAAGTAAAAAAATAGCTAGCTGCTGGAAATCCTGCTGCCACTATTTTACCGTTAAATTAGAGTATTGCTGAAAACACTGCTGCCTGTATTTTCAAATTCATTCATTCATCATTTCATTCCGCTGTGGCGACCCCGGCTCGGCTGGGGCAGGTGGCATTTCTGTGTGGAGTTTGCATGTTCTCCCCGTGATTGCGTGGGTTTTTTCCGGGTGCTCCGGTTTCCCCACAAGTCCAAAGACATGCGGTATAAGTGAATTGAATAAGAACGATTGCCCATAGTGTTAAAGTGTGAATGTGTGTGTGAATGTTTCCCACCAATGGGTTGCAGCAGGGAAGGGCATCCGCTGCGTAAAACATATGCCAGAGAGTTGGCGGTTCATTCCGCAGTGATGACCCCGAAAGGGAATAAAGCCGACATGAAGATGAATGAATGAATGAATTAAACAGTGGCAAATGTTTTCAGTTCTATGTCTAATTTTATTAAGGCCACTAAAATGTGATGTCCAATTTTTTCCCCCTCACATCGCGATATAATACCTATACCGTCTGGACAGTGGAAAATATTGTGATATAAATTTTAACAAAACTTTAAGATCCGGACATCTGAAAACATGGGTCTGCTTTTCCTGCTCGTCAAAAAGAGGGGCTGTACTAACAATTTATACGATTAATGGTGGAGCTTGGGCAAAGATAAGGATAAACAACAAAGGAAAACTAGCCATTTTTAGCTCACAAAAAGTAATAAAGATTGAATAAAGATGCGTGACTGCCTAATGCTCACAAGGGTCATGCATTCACTGAATGCTTTTCTGTCTGCTTTAGTGTGCTTCACCAAAAGTGTTTTTAGAATTAAGTCTCTGCTAGGTTGCTCGTGCCCCAATTTGCTTTGGCTGGGACATTTTTGCTTCAAGCGAGGTGATTTCCATTAGAGATTGCACTGCTGGTAATCTACACAAATGAATGAAAATGGATGAATCACTCGAAAACAGGGAAGTTTTTACCCAAGTTTGACATGACAGTAGTTCGTGCTTTATTATAAACTAGTATGGTATAAAGGGGCATAGTCAACTTGAGCCAATGAAAATAATTTGTAAGAGATAAAATACGTAATATGTTCAACCATCATCTAGTTTGATCTACTTGTGTTCGCAAGCACACACTTACCTGCTAGTGTCTTAGGAGTGTTTGAATCCAGTGCCAGCACTACTGAATTGTATGGAATTTCTTCAAAAACAGGTTCTATGAGAGGGATTTGAAAGTGTTTTTAGGGGATATTTATACGATTGACTAGTTCAGGGGTCGACAACCCAAAATGCTGAAAGAGCCATATTGGACAAAAAAACTAAAAACAAATATGTCTGGAGCCACAAAAAATTAAAAGCCTTGTATAAGCCTTAAAATGAAGGCAACACATGCTGTATGTATCTGTATTCGCTATATTAGCTACTATAAAAATGACTAAGTTGGCTACAAATACATAATGAGCCTTTATGATTAAATGTTTATTTTTCCTGTAGATAATGACGAACGTGACTACTCTGTTGTACGATGTCACCTCAAGTTTAACTTCATTACAATATTAATAAATTATGTTTCATTGCTTTGATGAAATTAAAGAAATGCAATAAAGAAATCAGATTTTTGATGTCATTTTTATTTTGAGGATTCCAAAAAACATCAAAATGGAACGTGCATAACGCACCCCTTATCTGAGCAACAAACAGAGCAATAAAATGAGCCTGCATTTATAAAAATAAAACTGCAGCCTTTTGCTAGTATATATTGTCTTTCCACATTACTCTTCTTGTTTTTTCATAGCTTCTCACTACAAAGCAAACAGTTAGGCAATCTTTCCGCATTGGTAATGAACGCAAATGATTTGGTCCAAGAAAAGTTGAATCCTCTGTTATTTTTCTCTTTTTCCCTGGGCTCTATCAGTTTCCTCTACCCGTAATTTTTAACTGCTGTATCATTGTGCGCATGTGCATAACATGAACCGCATCATTTTCCATCTTATTGTGTGTTTGATCAGTATCACTGTCTAATTTTATTGAAATAACACAAACAGCATTTTTAAACATGACCAAGAAATCGTGCTGTTTTGTCTGCCTGCTAAATCAAAACATCCCACTTTAACCAAAATGACCAAAAGTTCAAAATAATTTATCGTCATACATCGATATATGCAGCAGAACGTGGAAGGAAATCTCGATGGGTTAGGGAAAACCAACAGACTAGTTGATTTTTTAAGAAAAAATTATGTGGCAGGAAAAACCGATAGAACACCGGTGTGTTTACAACAGCCACCTGCCTAGCATCCTGACCCCTGCTGATAGGAACGTGAATCGCAGGCTATGATGCAAATCGTCGCTGACAGAAATGTTGAAGTTATTTTATCTACACAATTTTACAGCATTGGGAAACGTTAAGAATGTTTGTCCTCCTATAAAAACCATTTTAAAACAAAAATATATTTACCTCCCCCATCTTTTTCCATTTTCAAACATTTTTTAAAAAGCTCCAGGGAGCCACTAGGGCAGCGCTAAAGAGCCGCATGCGATTCCAGAGCCGTAAGTTGCCGACCCCTGGACTAGTTTAATGTCTCAAATGATATTACTATACCGTGAAATGCAAACTCTAATCACAATTTTCAAGACTAAGACAAGTGTCAAAGCTACAAAGAATAAGTATTTTCTCTTTCTCACCATTTTCTAATCAGAGGCTTTTACCTGGCTCCAAGTTGGCTCCAAGAGACAGAGATTCTTGTTGGGTGGTGTCACTGGTCTGGCCAGGTTTATAAAAAGGGCCTTTATATTTCAGAAGGAGCTCTTTGATGCTTTCCTCCTCTGCCAGGTCTACTGCACTCTCTCCAGCTAGATTCTTGTCATGAGGGCTTGAGCCAAACAGAAGGAGTAACTTCACAATCTAAACATAACAGCAAGATTAGAAGCATTATTTCCTCTAATTTAAAGTATACCCTCAAATAGCCACCATTCATTTTTAACATATAAATGTCATGTATTTAAGGAAAATGTTACAGAACTTTGTGCCATTGCATAAGTACTCAACCTCGATCCTATTTGCTTGAACAGCATCGTGCAGTGGGTTGCGTCCATCTATCCCTCGACTATTCACATCTGCACCGGCCTCCAAGAGCTCCTTAACAACATCATCAAAACCATGCACAGAGGCCTCATGCAGGGGAGTCCATCCTGTTTAAATTCAGAACTAAGAGTAGATCATGAATTCTTAATATTAAATGTATTTCAAATGCAAAAATGTATCACCTGCATTATCTGCAGCGTTTACAATGCTCCCAGCATCAATCAATCTTCTAACCAACTTTAGGTCACCTCTGATGCAGGCTTGGTGAAGGAAAGTCTCTCCTCTCCCATTTTTTTTGTGAACACATTTCTTGGAAATCTTTGGCTCCTTCTTTGAATCTGCTGAGTATTTATGGTACAGTATTAACCTTTGTGTGGCCTTTGGGTCAAATTGACCCGCTTCTAATTTTTACAAGAATAAAAATGTTACAAGTGTATATTCTTTTCTGGAAGGGACTGGTTGCAATAACTCAAGATATGTTCTCTATGTTGTTTGAATTTGAGATAAGTCATGTATGTTAATGTGTTAAAAAGTAAAATTTTTATTTTAAATTGGGAATACACCACAAAGGTTAAAAAAATATCAATAAGGGCTTTAGTAACTTTTGAGGGGTTAAAAATACACATTTAAACTAATATCTGTAGTGTCAACGGAGAATTTATGACTGGGGTCTGGCGCTTTGAAAGTTTAACTCAACTGTAAATTGATGGGGTACTGATTTCATTTATACAGTTCTGAGCAGTCTAATCTATCTCTTGATGTTTTATCTAAAGGCTGCAGACAGTGCTTGATATCCTTTCATCCTCTCAGTACAACAGAGGGCAAATCCTCAAAAAAGAAAGAAGTTAGTTGTTAAACATGAGAGATTTTTTTCGTACTTAGCAATAGAGTCAACCCAATGAGATAACTCAATTTGAGTAAACTACTGTGAAAAAAACAAAAATGTTATCGTGTAAGTGGACATACAAAATAATACAAATATATTAAAATCTACAAGCAAAAGTAGATGCGCCTGATGTACTCCAAACAGAACTTCATATGCAAACTTCTATTTATTATATAATTGTAGGAATTTGAACTCCATCCACCTTGGAACGTGGACAAACATTGGTTTTGGAAGTACCACTTTCTCAACCTTATGTTTGGGGGTTTCCCTGAAAATAAAATCATGTAACCATACATTTTTATGACATATTATTGTGTTATTCACGTGCCCATATATGTGCAGGTCTCATTAAAATACAAACTTTTAGGAAACTCAGTCTCCCATTTTTCTCTCTGATCTCCAAGCTTAACATTTCAAGTTAATCCAAAATGTTTAGATGTTTTATTACTCACTATTATATAATTATTATAAAATGTCATATAATCTTACAGTGCTAGGTTTGTTTAAATCATATAATGTAACTCGACTTTTCAGACATGTCTAGTAATTTTATTATTGTTCTCTCATCAAAAACCTGCCTGAAATCACATTCAGACTGCTTCATGCATGTTTGTGTAATCCTGTTTTCTTTTTAGTGGGAGCTTAAAACAGCTCGATGACCATAGCAGCACCCATTGGCCATAGCACAACCTCCCTAACCAATCTGATGAACCCCTCTTGCATCTCAATGAAGAACGTGCATGCTGACTGATCCGGAAGTGAACTGTAGCAGAACTGCATAGGACGAACACTTAAAAGTCTGTATTTGGATGTCCCGGGCAAAAAGTGTTCTTTGGCTTACCCAAAGATGAATGTATTTGTTGGAAATGGGCGAAATGTCCGCGTGCTAATAATAAAAACCCAGCGATGTGAGGAACAGGCGCACGGCTCGTTTATCAGAGCATAGCCATTTAAAGAGATTCAAAGACATTGTTTACGATAAATGCTGCCTTTTGATTGTTCTTAAGGGTGCATTAATAGTCTAGTGAGGTCAAATATTTATTATAAATTATTTAAAAGGGGCATAATATGGCACCTTTATAAATGATTTCTATGCAAGAGTAATATTTAGAAGGAAACAATTAAAGTAAAAATAATATGTCTATGGAACCATTTGAAAGAGGCTTTTATCAAAGTTTAAACACATTGTCGCCATTCTTTTTGTGTGTATTTTCATGTTGACTTAACTTTTGTTACTTCCGCAAATACCGTATGTTTTTAAATTAACTTTAAAACAATATTGACACAATTAACATTAATTTAAAACGTTTTCTCAACCTTTACATATTGTAGATTTGTAAACTGCTAACTGAAAAAATTACCTGTTTTTAGTGCATCTTTAACTTGTGGTCTTGGAGATTTTTTCTGCTCTCTTGTTTTTTTCTTTCTTTTGGGATTTCTGGATGGCTCTTTGACTCTTCCATTTTTTTCAGTGTCAACCAGTGAAGCAAATCTAGGAAAGTAGGAAGTGGGAAAATCCAGCTCTGAAACATTTCCTACTGGCAACCCTACCCTGTTGTCTGACTCTCTTTCTCCATGTCTCTCCCCAAAACCAGAAACTTCACGCTGAGCTGATTTCACAGAAGCATTAAATTCAGGAGCGTAGGGCACTTCAACAAGAGTACAGTCAGAATCAGCTGAATTTTCATTCCAATCTTGCACAACAACTTTGAGTTGATCAATGGTTTCAAAACTTGTAGATGCAACAGCACAAGTCCCATTATTCATGGGTTCCTCAATGGACCCATGGCAAGATGAATGCGATTCCATGTCAGGATAACAAATGAAGCCTTTTGGTTTTAGAATCTCCACCTGACCAGTGTTATATAGGGCACTTGTTTTCTCTTCCATCAATGGCTGGTTTGGAATAAGGACTGTATCTGTTACTTGATCACAATTTAGAGGCTTGTTTTGGAAAGGTGTTTCAAAAGACTCCAGTTTTTGAGATGTAATCTGTGTTAAATCATTGCATTTTGTGTTCACACAAGCTTCTAGCCCAGAAATTCTTTGAAGAGACTCTATCTCTGAACTGGGTGATGAAAGAAGTTGTTTTTTGAGTCTTACAGGATCTTCAAGTTCTTTGTTTGGCCTGACAATGTTTAAAGCCGGTTCTTTACTTTGTAAATAGTCATGGTTGGGGAGTATTTCTGTACTGTGGATCATTTTCGTAAGCAGAGGCAGTGAACCGGGACTGTCTACGTCAATCACTTTATCTTTTGGCGATGCCTCCGTCATTGGTCTCGACGAATGAACACACTCTGTTTGTGAGTCAGATTGTTCATTCAAATGAGGGGACAGTAAAGAAATGCTGCCTTCTTGACTATTTTCAGAAGCACTCTCAGTTGTGCTCTCGTAAATGTCAACTGCATGCTGATACTTGCATTCATCTTCCTTCTTCAGAAGGGTCGAGCCATTGGTTTTACTTTCAGGAACAATTGATGAAATTCTAAAGTTGAGCAAGTACTCCAAGAAATCTTTTTCAACTTCTTTATCGACTTTCCTTCTTTTAACCCTTTGGTTAGGCAATGTAGAGTCCATTTGACCAGTTACATAAGTGTCATAGCAATCTTGAGATCCTTCCAATTCTTGCAGTCCTGTTGAAGATGGTGTTGTGGAGCAGGTGGGAATTGAATCTCCGTTCACACACAAGCTTGGTTGCTCCTTTTCAGCAATCTGAAATAACATGAAATAAAGGTTATGAGCAAGTTAAGAACTTTAAAAACACCAGTACAGGAAAAGTAAGTTTGGCTGTAAACCACTCACTGAATGGATGTTACAGTGAATGTGTGAACCTGTCTCCTCTGGCTTTAAATTGGCATCAGGCTCTTCTAACAATAAATAGAAGGGGGATAGTAAAATAAAGCAGTCACATAGAATATATACCTATAAGAGCATGCAACTAATCTGTTCTTTGCATGCCACAACACATCATTTCTGAATAACAATCAGGAATATGTAATCTTTATTATGGAATAAAAAAGGAACCATCTGATCTATATCTGATGTCAACTTTTAATTGGTGTTCTTGAAAAAAAATAATAATAATAATTCTATCAAAAAATTCACACAACAAACAAAAAACTATTGTACATTGCTAATGCAGATTCACTGCAAAACCAAAGCTGAACTAATTCAGCTTTAAACAAATTAATAAAGGTGAGAGAAGAGTCACAGTTACCTTACAGCAATAAGAACAATTTGATCTATCAATAAATATTACAATTGTAAATAATACAATATAAAAATGATAATGTGTTAGTAGACATTAGAACCGGAAAAATCTTGAGTGGCACATTTTGTCCAGTACTGAGGGGAATTATCTTCCAGGTAATCCACTGTTACATCACTGCCTGAGCAGCTTGAGGTGTCTGATGCCTCACTCTCTAGCTCCTCAGGTGATAAAGAATGTATTCTGTGAAAGTCCTCGCATTGGTTTTTCATGAGACAAAGTAAATGTCTCTCAGTCTTCAGAGGAGATGGTTGCACTAGAAAATTACAACACAAAACAAGTTGATTACATAGAGTATAAATATATAAAAGAATCTTTAAAGATGCAGGTCCAGACAGAACTTAAATAAACTTTTAGCAGGTTTAAGACATGGCGCGTGGTCTGGGTTTATATCTTTTTTCTGGATTGGTCTATTCATGTTTAGTGACTGACTACAGCTATGGCCCATCCAGACTTCAACACCAGCACATTCTCTAAGGTCAGAGGGTCAGCAATAGCTAGTGCTTCCAAAGACAAGATTTAAACCAAGATGCACGGGGCTATTTCTGTGGTAGGAGTCAGGACTCACTGAACAAACAGGGTGAAAATCTAAAATCAAATCAGGGTCACATTGTACAATTACACAAACACAATCCCTCTGAAATATTTGTTTGATATTAAAAGAATCATAACAGGTTAAATGATTAGCATTTTTTGCAATTGCTTGAAGTTTCTGGTTTGGTCCATTAGTGCTATTCTATACAAGAAGTAGTATACATAATAAATACATAATATTATTTACTTGCTTATTTACTGGATTAGCAAATAGCGAGGGGCCAATTTTAAGACAAGCACATCCTGAATTTATGTTAGGTTTTATGTTAAATACAATTAATTTAATGTACTTGTTTAATTTGATCTATTTTTGAGATATCAGGAGATTAATACTGTAGTCCTTTGTGTCACTTCTCTCCATTATTTTCTCACAACTCAAAATAGTAAACACATGTCAGTGTTTACCCTCGGACAGTGTTACCCTTTTGGGCAAAGGAAACAATGTAGACACACAAAATAAAAGCTGTTGTGCAAATAAGATTATCTTGTTTGATAAACGACCCAGCAATAGAATTTCGAGTGATTCCTTCATTCACTGACAGAGGAATTCTAAAGTCAATTAATTGTTTGCAGGGTTCTTCTGAATATGTATTGAATGATAGGAGAAGCAATGCATGAAAAAGGTTTTACCTGGAAAAAACTTAATGTTGCTAAATGCCCAACAATAACTTCCCAATAGAGACAGATGCTCTAGAGCAGGGATGTCAAAGTTGAATATCACAGAGGGGATGCTTGAGAGGACTTGATATTCTTATGTATATTATTTAATGATTAAAGGAATAAAGCAATATTTTATCATCATTTCAAGGGAAAACACTTTCAATGGGAAAATAGCAAAAAGTAAATGTCCTTCAAAAACACACTATGAAACTATATAAAAAAGAGAGATCTATTGTTGTGACTATGATCCACCAATCACTGCTATAAAATAGTAAAATGAGAAAAAAGAAATCAGAAGTATTATTAAGTTCGCAGACTACTTTTGCGTTGTGGGGAATGTAGTGTTGGTGCGTGCAGGTTGGTTTAAATACTATTTAAATATCCACCCAGGGTCCATATACAGTAGTACCTGAAGATACGAATGGTTCACGTAATGTAAAATTCAACAAACGAAAGACCACAGGAAGAATATTTAATTTCATGATACGAAAAAATTGGTAAGACTCTCATGAGAAATACATATTCGACATTGAAGAGTGTAAGAGAACACTGGGCATCACGTGACTGAATTCGGCGGCACCAAATATTCTGCTCTCCTATTGGTCAGTTCCAGCCCTGATGCTGTGAGTTTGTGTATAGTATCCTGCTCACCTATTGGTCAGTTCCAGCCCTGATGCTGTGTGTTTGTGCATAGTATCCTGCTTTCCTATTGGTCGCCTGACGCCCCAAGAAGTCTTCCCAGAAAAGCTCACACTTCGGTTTTGTGTTGGTGTCCTAAATTCATGAATATTTTCGTGTTGCTCTTTTGGCAAACCCAATTTTTATGGTCATGGCTCTCCTCCCCTATGAGCTTCTCCTCCAACACTTCACAACATCACCTCAATAGAAGCATAAGGGTTATTATTTTTCATTTACTTCATTCTGTTTTCATTGTTTATTATTATTTATTAGATTTATAATGTGTACTTTTAAGAATTGAAGAATCTGTTTATACTTCTCTTGTTTTCCATGTTATTTTTAATTGGATCGGATTAGGCATTTTCCATGTAAAACTTCGACATATGAAAAATTCTGCATACAAAAGTTACCCTGGAAAGGATTCATTTTGTATCTTGAGGTATCATTGTATATCACATTGTATATCACATGCTCTTAAATACTCCTTTATACAAAACATTTGTAAAACCTTGTTTACTAAAACATATTGATATACTTTCAAATCAAAATGTTATGTTCTAAGAGTGTTTTTAATATTTTAGAACCACTGCAAAAACTCTTCTACCAAATCTCTCAGCTTGGTGTTAGATTCCACACTTCTGCTCCATCAAAATGATTTCACACTAACTGTCAATATCTAAGCCTTAGGAAAAAATAACAAAGAAACAACAACCACGTCTTTTTAGGCTGGCAACCTAACCCAAAATATTTTTGATAACTCAATTTTAATATGTGTATTTTGCAGCACATTGATCTTATTGTTCGAGTTTTCAAAAGGTGCCTGTCTCTTTATGAAAGACTCACAGTTTGGTTGATTGTTACTTGGACCAGAAAAGAGTTCTTCTTGACTAGACTGGATGCAGCTTCCCTGGTCACTGGTATGAGCTGTTTTTGATGACTCCTGCAGAAGAGATATTGTGTCCTGGAGCTGAAATTAAACATTATCAGCTGACCAGTAACTGAATCATGAAGTTAGCAGAAGTAAAAATATCATCCAGTCATGTGGAACTTACTATGAGGCTTCTCTTGTTGTTTATTTGTGTCGTAACGGAGTTAACTGAAGAATCTGTGTTGATGAAAGACTTCTCTGCTTTTCAAAAACAACAAGATTTTAAAAACAAAAACAAATTCAAAGCAAAAATTGTTTTGTTTGCAGAATTTCAGAAAAAAAATATAATTGCCATTATTTTGCTCAAAATTATAATCACAAAAATGCATGATGATTATTCATTTGGTTATGCAGTTTTATTCTCTTGAGGCTTTTTTATTTTTTGCAATTGATAGCCATTTGTAGAAAAATATCAATTATAAATAGAACATAAACATAATAGAAAAGAGTCTTTGAGTCTTTCATATGAATGACATACTGTCTGTTGCAACAAACATTCACAATTCGATTGTTTTGGAGGTTTTAGCTGGATTTCACTCTGATTAAGCAGCCAAGACACACCTAGCGAGGACATATGACACCTTTCTATGGGAGAGATTAGAAAACTTTGAGAGAACTGACCACAAAGGAGTCTTCTGAACAAGTCTCACGCAATTTTACTTACTTAACCTAACCTCGGAATAATAAATCTTATTTTGGAATGTATTGCCTGCCAGCTTTTTCAAATCAACTGCTTCAGATAAGCAGCAATCCCTTTCTTTCCCTCCCAATGCATAACAGGAAGTTATTGAACTGCAGTTCCTCGACCAGCCACTTGAGGCTGACTCTAGAAGTTAGCAGGTTCTCATTCAATCACAGGTTAAACCAGTGTTTCTCAATTATTTTCTGTCGCGCCCCCCTAGGAAGAAATAAACATATTGTGCAGTCGAGTGTCCCAAAAAAACTGAGAGCACAAATATGTTGACTGAACCTGCCCTTCACCCCAGAAACAAACTAGAACTTCCAGCTATTTTGATTTTCATCAAACATCAAGACAAAGGACAATTTGTTGTTCTCTAGCTTCTCACCTCCTTGTTGTTTGCACTGTGTCATAAGGCTGAATCAGCCGGGCTGTTTTTTCCCCTTTTTCTTCTTAGTCTTTATTTTCATCAGCGGTTGGCATTCATATTAATGGTATCATGGTTTACTGACATTGTTTGACCATAAAAGCATATTTTTTCCTTAATTTATTGCCTTTTCTCATTATTTCCAAATTCAAGGCTTTAAGACTGTGGGGACCATGTTAACAATGTTTTTTTTTACATGGACAGCAGTTGGAGCAAAAGCCAATGAACTCTTGAGTTCAGACTGCATCATAAAGGGGCATAAAAAATGAAGACACCCAGTTTACAAACAAACAAGTAATATGCAGCAGCTCCTCTTTGGCTCCAGGGAAGCAGCTGATAATGGACGACCAGAACTTATTTAATGGCAATTATTGACTATCGAGCTTTTGTTTTAAAATGTTTTAAAACTCTGAGATGTAAAAACTTTGAAAGAACAGCCCACAAAGAAGTCGTCTGAACAAACTTTACATTTGTTTAAGATATATTGTATGTTTATTGTTTTCATTGTGAATAAGAGCAAACTAGTATGGTGACTGGCAAGTTTCAGACATATAAAAGGATTACCTCCAGACTTTTGGAGATATTTCTCCACCATCAACTGCATAGATCTGTCAGACGTCATGTCTAATGGAGTCTTTCCTTTGTCACATTTTGATAGAGGATCAGCACCAGACTTCAAAAGCAGTTCCCCGATCTATAAGCACAAAAACTGTCAGCATTCAATATTTTCAAAAATAATCAGAATTGAGGGACCTCTAGAATGAAATCTACACACTTTGTAATAATGATACTTCATAGCTTCGTGGAGAGGTGTGATTCCATCATCTCCTCTGCAGTTGATGTGGGCTCCGGCGTGGAGTAAAACTTCTGTGATCTGAAAGTTATTTCTCTCAACTGCTTCATGGAGTGGAGTCCAACCTGAAAAGTCCAAATGTGTTTGTCTACAGCACCACCAGGTGGAGACATGAGCTAACTTCAAGCATTAGTATTTGTTGAAGCAACAAATTAAAACATGCTGTTTGGTTGCACCTGCGTAATCAGCAGCATTTACAGAGGAACCTGCTGAAATCATGTCTTTGACGTCTTGAATGTCTTCTTCCATTACTGCTAAATGCAGCTTTGTCTCTCCATATTTATTCCGTCTGTTGATAACACTCCTTAACAGGACT
This sequence comes from Danionella dracula, assembly GCA_900490495.1. Taxonomy (NCBI): domain Eukaryota; kingdom Metazoa; phylum Chordata; class Actinopteri; order Cypriniformes; family Danionidae; genus Danionella; species Danionella dracula. Next base: position 8,601,941 of record UELW01000522.1, on the reverse strand, counting down.
TTCCCTGTCTTTCTGCGTACAACTCCTATATAACACAAGTGACAGAGTTTAGTAAAATCAAGGGTTTCTCTTCAGCAGTGATGAAATCCACCAAAAAGCAATAAACTTAAAGATTTGAGAACATAATGTAACACATACGAAATTGGAGTTTCGGCTAATACGAATGTTTATTTCAGTGTTCACAATAAAATTATATCAATCCATGTACCAAAATGACTTTTTGCAGTATTTGTGAAAGTTTCTTCATCCCAGTCTGTCCCACGAGGCATCTAGAGTCTACTACTTACAAACCAGGGCTAAAACGTTTCATAAAATTAATCAATTACTGTAAATTCTGGACTATAAAGCGCACCTGCATATAAACCGCATCCGCTCTATTAAAAAAAAAATAAAAATATAAACAAGCCGCACCTGCAACAGAACGATTTTGAATTGTAAATGTACATGTATGTACCTAAATAGATCCTTTCCTAACCTGTATTTTAACACGGCAGCAACTTTGCTGATTAAAATGGGACAAAACCAAGAGAAAATAACCGGTATTTACAGTATTTATCTTCATTTCTCCTGTGTGTGAAATCACGTCACCTTAACCATCTTCAACACTGAAGAAGACGACTTTATGGGTTTCAGCGGAGTTGAACAAACTCAGCGCTTCGTCACATCTGTCTCCATCAGTCTCGCTTTCCGTGTCACTGTCATCCTCCGGTGAGGTTGGCTCTGGAGGTGTGCCGCTCTCTTCGCGTAGCACTCCAGCCTTTCTGAACGCTTTGGTGATGGTGGATGCTTTCACAGCACTCCACGCTGTCAGGATCCACTGACAGACTCATTGACGTTAAGCTTCTGAGCAGCAGCGCGGTTTCCTTCTTGTATAGCGAGATCGATGGCCTTCAACTTAAAACTTTCATCATACGAACTTCTTTGTGTGGGTTCCATGATGAAGGGGTGAGGATTTGAAAAGATAGACTTTGACAGGATTGGTAATTTGTCGTCCTTCTATCCGCTTCTACCGACTTATATCTGCTAAAGAGGAACTAGCGTATTCTTCTTGAACTAGTGTATTCTTCTTTGCATTTATTTTGTCTTAGTTTTGATTCTAATTCCGGTTAAAAAAATCTGCAGAATAGCCGCACCTTTGTATGAGCCGCATGGTTCAAAACCTATGAAAAAAGTAGCGGCTTATAGTCCAGAAATTACGGTACATAAAAATGATCTATTACAATGATTGTGAATTGAAGCTTAGTTTTACACAAATGTACATAAAATTTATAATTTTCGTTGTGTATAACGTACTTCGACTTCACTGATTATGAGCGCTAACAAGACTTGACTCGCAAGCCAGTGTAAAAAGACTGTGCATGAAATGCGAATGAGATAAAAAATGCAAGACTGCAGCCTCTGAGAAAACGCCGGAAGTTTTCCCAAGAATCATTTCAAGCTTAAACATGAAAAGAAAGAGCCTTCAGCGCATTGACTGAGGACAAGCTTACATTTGGTCTAAATGCACATCAGAGCAGAGCGCAGGGAAATCTAAGATAATTTATTTAGTTTTAGTCTTTTGTTATTTGTAGCATGTTAACATTACAGTATATTGTAACTTTAAGGTTAAGGGTTTTCCATTGTTAAATTGTTTATTGTGTTGAACAGTACAGCAGGATCATGCTGAAAGTTATAATCTGTAAGAATACATGTTTAATGTAATTTTGAACATGCCTATTTAGGTTAAAAATGGGAGGAGGCTTCCTTTGAAGATAAATTCATAACAAGCCAATTGGGTAAGAACGATTGTCAATAGTGTTTAAATGTGAGTGTGTGTGTGAATTCTATTAGTTGGCGGTTCATTCCACTGTGGCAACCCGAAACGGAAAAAGCCGACAAGATAATGGATGGATATGTATATATATATATATATATATATATTGTGTACAGAACCAAAATCGAGTCGCCTTTTTTAATACCCCACAATGCTTTAACCTTACCATAGCATTTCCTATAGTATTGTCTTGGATAAGTATTTTTTGAGATACTTGTTGAATATCTTTTTTATATCTAATGTCAATAATAAACAATAATGTAATTACACAATATATTATCTAGTGAATCTTTTACTACTTTTTACCTGTCTGTGAGGTTTGAATGCAATACATGAGTTATTAAAATCTATTAACTTTTGACTTGTCTGGGTAATTCATCTTAGTAAAACATCAGGGAATGCAAAAAAATAAATAGCTTATCTGATTAATCAATTATTTATAGTTATTGATTAATCAATTATAAAAATAACTGATAGCTGCAGCCCTACTACAAACACTCAGTATTAACATTAAAAGTTTGTTTATGGTTATCCTATAATTGAGTAACCTTTATGTTCTTCAGTAAAAAGGCAACACCACCTAATCCCACATCAAAAATAATTTATTTTTCTTAATAATGTAAAAGTTTAAATTATTAACAAGTAAACCATTAGCCAAAATAATTGCACAATCTACTGTAAATAAATTGTTTTAAATTCTACAAAAACTATTATAAATCAAACGCAAGCTTCGAGTTGCAGTTTGGCTTTAAAGTTCTGTTCCAGAGAAAAATGTTTACACAAACAAATCATCTTACCGTCATTTTGAGGGGAAAAAGATTGTGCGCTTCCACTTTCCTTTCTTCCGAAAAAGTCATTGGCAGCACTTGACTGATTTCTGTTTTGTGAAAATCTAAACTAAATAAACTAATAAAACAGGTTAAAAAATGGCATCCTAACTCAGGAGATGAAATGTATGTGGGTTCTTTTAATACCTTCAAAGTAAAGCTGTTAAAACAGCAAGAAATAAAGCTACACAATCTAAGCACAACCTGATGATACTTTACATTTCATGATTTTATAATGCTGTATGTTGTCTTGAAAATTTGGTTAAATGAGGTGTGATTTCCTCCATTTGTACCTGAGCATGAAAGTCCCGGCCTTGCTTTTGAGGTTCAGACAACATCTAGGAAAAGCTCCTTGTCGTAACAAAGGATACTTGTGCTCATATTAACTCTACAACTGTATTATGATCTTACCCATATATAGGAAACACTTTTGTGTCACAATAATGCATTAGTTAGACATGAATTATGTTCAAACTGTTTATAATATAAATATATAAGAGATATAAATATTCTGTTTGTATTTTGTTATTCCAGATTTTCAGGTGTTAAGAGTGCAGATCTATACAATTAATTGTGTTGTTGTTGTTTTATTTTAATATTTCATTGTCACAGACAGAATATAATTGTTATTTTGAAAATGTGCTTTTTAAATTAATTTAAAAAACTATAAATAGGGGATTAAACCTGCCTCTGCTTGGAAGGCCGAGGTTTATCACATAGCGCCACCAAGCCAGTGATATTGCTTAAGCAATAAAACATTTTAGTATCTGGCCTATATCTACAAGAAGCTTTTAGTCATTAATCATTAAAGCTTAAAATGAGTTTAAAGTTGAAAAATCAATAGTTAATAAATTGTGAAAAAAAATTAAGCTAAACAAATATCACCTTTTAAACCAAATAGTTTAAATAAATGGAATTAATTTAAATATTCCTTTTCTGGCACAAACCCAAATTTACAGATGCTATTCAATTACAGCTTCAAAGGTTTTATCTCCTTAGTGTACTTACCTCGTCTGATGTTTGACTCCTTAACCATTGTTCCTTTTTCTAAGGTGGTGTCAGGTCTCCTCCTTTTTTTAGAGGTTGTCCTGTGTATAAAACAATATATTCAAAACTGTTGATCCTCTTTTAGTCTCTTAACATTAAACATTCAAAGGAAATGTTCATTTTTCAAAAACAATTATTCTAAGTAGGTGTTTATTCTGCAAACATCATACTTTACCGTTGCTGATTAATCTGTTTTGGAGCACTCGTTATTAAAGTCAATGGTTGTCTTTTCTTCTCACTGGTGTGGGAATTTCTTCTCGTAGAACTTCTCCAATCACACTCAGACTGATGTTTAGGAGGGTTTGATGATATAGCCTCTTGCGTAGGTGCTGGTTTTGCCACTAGGAGGGAGAATTACACCATATGACATCAATATCTTGATGTTGCAGAAGAAGCTAAAATAAAGTAAATCAGGAACATGCAATGTGAGGTTACCTAGAGTGTACACACTTCCTGAAGAACTTTGATCTCCACTAAGAGTTTCATCCCTTGAATGCATCAAACAATGCAAGTTGTCAAAGTTGGTTGAATCAAATTTTTAAACTAATAAACACAAGATTAAGAACCTTATAGGATTGTCTGATGAAACCACCACACCAGTAGTCTGATAAATCTACACAGACAAGAGGCAAGAGCTTAAATATAGATTTTTTAGGAACTTGTTGGACATCTTGTGAAATCTACCTGTTTTGTTGTGGAAGTGTTCCTGCTCTGTCCAGGAAAGCACACCAGATCGATTTGAGGAGAACAATCTGTCAAGAACAAACTGATCCATGAATCTTTAGCACATTGTGGAGAGTGTAAAGATTGCATTCATTAAAACAAACACAGATTCAAACACGCTTCCATCTGGAGAAACCAGGGTGAATGAACAACCTGGGGTTTGTCCAAAATAGATTTCTTCTTTACTATATTGTTAACAAAACTAATTGACTGTATGATAAGGGGTTTCAAATACAAAATATGTGAAAACCAATATTTAGCTGGGAAAAAGTCTACTACTGTCTACACTGTGAAATGATGCAAAATCGGACAAATTCTGTATAATTTTATAACTTCATATTACCTACTTTATACTATACAGTACGTACTTTTTCAAAAGTTAAAAGATATGATTACCTTCAAAATGTGATACCTACTATATAATAGTATAACTTGGCCGCAGAACTAGACATATTTGATCACACTTAAGTAAAGTTAGCCGCAGATTTTAATAGACTTTATCATAATTATAGATATTAAAAACGTGCAAACATTAGTTCTGTAGCACATATTATTTTTTCAAAGAATTCTGTCAAAAATACTTCTGTTGCAGAACTAGCAAGAAAAGATTTTGGTGTCAATAGAGTGCCTCAAACGGCTTAGTAGCTAGTTGCCTACGTTACACAGAGGCTTCATACGTTTATAATTAACGCTTATTATCCGCGAAATTGAGCGGGAAACGTCGCTAACTTCACAGACGTAATGATCAAATCATAAGAATCGATTCAAACGATTCTTCTAAAATTAAAGGTTTTCACAACGGTATCTACTTGTTTAGTGCTGCGTAGTTAAAATGTACATTTTAGTACGTAACAAAAAAACTAGAAACAAATACAATGTACTTAATGATACGATTGTAACTGAGTTTTATGTTTTTAAAAAGTTCAGACCTTCTGGTATGGCTGAGGAGACCACGCTTGGACATGATGACTGGTGTCCTGTCAGCATTAGCCTAAAATGAGAATTGATTTGGAGGTAATTAATAAATACACAGGATCTCTGTAAGGAGTACGGCACAGGTTCGGGTGGTTAACGTTTACGTTAACTTTAACGTTAGCGTACTCCGCTGACCTGCTGAGGTAAACGCTCTCTTCGACTTCACCGCTGTCTTCTTCGGTCACGACGGCCTCCTCTGGTACTATATCCATACTTGTGCAGTTTATCATCAGACACAAATAAAAAAACTTAATGGTGAGCAGATAATCAACGACACGCATTCGTAACATAAAACACTCAGCAGGTTGAGGAGCAAACCCTCTGCTCTTGTAAGGCGCCAAAACTCGACAAGTTCCTCGAATCTGATTGGTTAAAACTTTTAGGGCTTTTAGTTACAAGAAAATATGTTATTGTTATTTTATTTTTAATAATTAAACACGTAGTTGGCTTCTCGTAAATAATCTTCTTAATAAATATTTTTCAGAACAAAATGGGAAAGGGGGGGGGGGGGGGGGGGGGGGGGGGGGGCAAGTGCGGAAACATGGTGTCCATCGTAAACGAATCAGGACATGATGCTGTTCATTTGTGCCCTGTTGATATGACATACCGGGAAAAACTGCTTAACCTCCTCAAAACTTCAACCTCTGATATGACTATATATGGCACGTGTTTCCAGAGTCCAAACAGCTGTGCAAACATGTCACAAGCACATTTTCAGTCCTGTCACCTGATGATGGTTTAGACATACATTTGAAATTAATGCACTTTGTTAACAAATACAGTATTACAGATATTACACCTGGGCATATTTGAGTTCTTGAAAACCCTCATATAACTCAAATACATTATATATATATATATATATATATATATATATATATATATATATATATATATATATATATATATATATATATATATATATATGGGTAACACAATAGTTTAACTCAAATTTTATATATAGTAGCTATATATATAATTTATATACATAGTTGCTTTATTGTTATTAATAATCTTGCCATTGAAAAACTTAGGTTGTCTGTCGGAGGTAACAAAAATGTTATACCATGAATACATTTAACGCCAACAGTATATTAAACTTTACATTCATAGCAGATTCAAGGTCGAATAGTTTTCGGTCATGGCTGAACAAGATCCAGGTTCAAATCCTCTCAGCAGCAGGCTTTAACACCTAATATACTAGTCATCATCATACACATTCAAATGATGGTCAGATCAGGCGTCCTCAGAAAGGACACGCCCACGTGTGCGCTCTCCGGAAAACTGGGCGCGGTTTTGTGACGTAATGCTATGGTTCGAGGAATTGATTGGCTGATCCGCAGTGATTACGCAGACCCATGCCATCGCTCCATAAGCTTTTGAGGAGGAAACCGTTTTAAAGATTCCTCTCTCAAACGGACAGAGATGGATAGGTTGTCTCGCTACTGTTTAATTTCAGCCGCCGAATTTCTTAGTAGTACATCTGAATGAAAAGGATACTCACCGAGACGTTTATTCGACCAGTCGTGTTTGTGGAGGATTTACTCTCATTGTCCTAATCCATAACCTTCACTGGTGAGTTACTGTAACGTTGTTAACTTATCTGCTCCCTAAAATTACTTATGTTAAATTAAGCTAACTTTACAGTTTTTTTATTGGTGTTCAAGTAAGTGTGCTATGATTGGAATAGGTGTGAAAAAATCATGTTTGAATTCATGAAAATGGCAGTTTTTAAATTTAAAATGTCATATTAGCTTCTATTTATTAGTGCATTTATAAGTTTTCGATAATAATGATGATGATAAAATAATACGTTAAGAATGCAATTCTTTAACAATGCAGTTTGATATATTTTCTACATCTAACTTAATAAAATAGTAAAATATGCAAATGTTTTTACGAATTCTTTTTATTCCTTGTGTTTGATGATATTTCATACTATGTTAATTGCAAGTATTTTAAAATTGTATTTAATTACTATTAATTAAATACTATTATTTTAAATACTATTAAGGGCCAGTAGTATTGTGTCAAAAAGTTTAGAAATGTGTCAGTATAGGTAAATCGTGTTTTCAGAATTAAATTAAATGTTTTCTACATCATGAAACTTGCAGTAAAACGGTTTGTAATATACAGTTTAGTTTTTCCCTTTAATCTCCAGTAAGTGGCTGTAACACACCTTCAAGATGCTGACGAGACTTTTCCGAATCCATGGGCTCTTCGTAGCCTCCCATCAATGGGAAGTCATAGTGGCTACAGTAACTCTCACCATCTGCATGATGTCCATGAATATGTTCACTGGGAATAACCAGATCTGCGGCTGGAACTTTGATTGCTCCAAAGAGGAGGAGGTATGGTTTGTCTAAAGAAGGTTCATCATGTACAGGCCGTCAATGCAGAATGTAGTTCAGCTAATTGCTCCATTTACTCTCTCTACAGCAAATCTTCAGCAGCGATATCATCATCCTGACAATCACAAGATGCATAGCAATTATCTATATTTATTTTCAATTCCAAAATCTACGGCAGTTAGGATCCAAATACATTTTGGGTGAGTCATTTTCACAAGGTTGCCAGATTTACCATGATGAATTTCATTTGTAACTAATATTATGGTTTCATTTCAGGTATTGCAGGACTTTTTACCATATTCTCCAGTTTCGTGTTCAGCACGGTTGTAATTCACTTTTTAGACAAGGAGCTGACTGGCCTCAAGTATGAATATTTGTGTATTTCTTCTTTTTGAGTAAAATTCTTTTCAAACTGGTGTAATTAAAAATTTACACTGTATGTTGTTTCACATAGTGAGGCTTTGCCATTCTTTTTGCTGTTGATTGACCTTTCCAAAGCTTGTGCTTTAGCCAAGTTTGCTCTGAGCTCAAACTCTCAGGTAACCAACTTTTTATCCTTTTCTATACAAATATGTTAATACTGAATACATGTTACATTATCTTTGTTGTTTCTTGTCTTCAAAGGATGAGGTCAGGGAGAATATTGCTAAAGGAATGGCTGTTTTAGGACCCACATTTACTCTCGATGCCCTCGTGGAGTGTCTCGTGATTGGTGTTGGCACGATGTCTGGTAAAGTGGACACTCCCATGTGAACAAGAAAACGAGCACAGATCCAATAATCAATGAGTAAATAATTTTTTTGTTTTTGTGAAGGTGTGCGACAGCTTGAGATCATGTGCTGCTTCGGGTGCATGTCTGTCCTGGCTAACTACTTTGTCTTCTTGACTTTCTTCCCGGCCTGTGTTTCTCTGGTGCTGGAGGTACATGAGAAGGTTTATAGTGCACTGCGTATTAGAGAAAATTCGGAAAAAAAATGTGTTCTGTTTGACGCAGTTGTCGCGAGAGAGCAGAGAAGGGCGCCCCATCTGGCAGCTGAGTCATTTTGCTCGGGTTCTTGAAGAGGAAGAGGATAACAAGCCCAACCCGGTCACCCAAAGAGTCAAAATGATCATGGTATGCAGCAAATCAAAACTCTGCAATTGTTTGATTCATGAGTTAAGTTTCTGATTGTTGAATTAATTTGCAGTCGCTTGGACTGGTCATGGTTCATGCTCACAGCCGATGGATCGCCGACCCCACCTCAAGTGATGGAGCTCTTGATCTGCCTGAAGTTGGAGTGAGTTTGAATGAGAATATACCAAAGAGGATAGAGCCAGACATGCCGCTGTGGAACTTTTACTTCTCCAGGTGAGTAGACATTTGCTGTGTTCAGGCCAGAACTGGGAAAATATGTGGAAATTCACAGTGGAAATTCACTGATTCTCTTAAAGAGGTGCTATTATGGGGTTTTTAAAATGACCTCTGAAGTGGTGTGAAACATAGCTTTAGGATTCAAGAACACCCTGCTGGAGTTTTAAAACAGAAAGTGTATCAAAATATTGCCTTTAATAAGAAAGAGTCAACTCGGACTGGCTGAAACTAATCCATATTGGAAGCAAGTATTTTAGCCACGCCGTACAACCTCCAACATCATTCATTTATTCAGCAGTTCCATAAGCAGCCCCGGGTGAATCATGTAGAGGAGGGGTTTATTATGGACAAGTCACTAAATGAATCACAACCAAACCTGTTAAAGTTAAATGTGTAAAAAAAATTTTTTTGATGATGCGTGACCTCCAAAATCACATAAGGAACCTTTAAAAATGACACTAGGGGCACTTTTATTGAGAAATCTAGGAAACTGTTGATCAGTTGTCAAATAGTCATCAAAGTTCAAATATATGAAATTCTGTGGCATCGACTGCGTATTCCACTACAGTGTATTATTCGCACAGCAGTGCCCGCTCTGCTTTGTCCGCAAAGATTTAGGAATTCACCTTCTCATTGACGCAACAGGTAAACCACTCATAAATCATATAACGTCCACTCTTGGTATGAGCCAATGACTGAAAAAATATGGACCATTTGGCCGTTGAAGCCACGGTGAGGAGGATTTGTCCGTTGCCATAACAGAAAGACAGAAGCTGCAAATTTGCAGAAGTGATTTACAGGACAAAACGGCAAGACCTATTTCTCCTCTCTCAAGACGTGATGATCGCAGACAGTGCAGGAGAGTGATTGGTTCTGTCAATCAAAATTGTAGCTGTCAATCAAATAACCACGACTCAAATTTTTAAAAATGAGCCAAACGAAAATACACTTCAAAGTAAAAAAAAACGTAAATAATCTCAAATAGTCTAAACCGTTATTTTAAACAACTTAATTTCTGAGAAAAAACATTTGCTTCCATTTACATTAGGCGGCGGAGTAAAAAAATAAATAAATCGACAGCCATACTCAGGGGGCGATCATGGCATCGTGGGATCAGCAGGTCGTGTGAGTCACACCTGATGTGAGCACGCGGTTTTAATGCTATTGATTGATTTGCTGTTAAATACCTCTACTTGTGTTTTTAAGTAATTTAATGACTAAATCATAAATTTTTGTCAGTTTAGTCCTAAAGCACTAAAGTGAACTAAAGTTAGTTGTAGAATGTGATGTTTGGGAGCCTAAATAGTGACATTTTCAGTTAAGGACAAATGCTGATTCACAATTAAGACAGTTCTAAAGGTTTTGTTTTTTTTACTTAAAAAAATATTAGGTACAGAGTCAATACTGTCATACGAAGCAAAAAAAAGAAAAGAAAAACTGTGAAGACCAGAAATTAGAAAAATAACTTTAAGTTACCCTCTCATTCCCTGCTAAGTTGTTATAAGTAGAAATAAAGTTATTGATACATATTTGAGATAACTTTTCTTACAGATGTCAGGAAAATAAGTAGTTTTGGACAAATAAATGCATTTACTGCCTTTTTGCTTTGTAGGGCAGAATACATATTAAACACTTGTATTTATTTTACAATTTACATTTGTGACACATAAATATTTAGTTTATAGTCTATGCTTCTATTTGTGCAAGAATTGCAGTATTTAGGGACTTCGGGGGATTTGTAGTATTTGTAGAGGTTATCTGTGATCTTAATCCTGTACAAATTGACAGTAGTTTGCAGGATAATAATGTATTTCTCCAAGGTCTGCATCCCTGAGGTAATTAATGATTTGGCTGTTCCTAACTGCGCATATTTCTTGTGAGCTTTCCCAAATGTCTCTTGTGAAGAAATCGTGATCTTTTGGTTACTTTTAATGTCTGTTTACACATGATGTAGTGACCGCTGGATGGATTGCTAAAGGTTATTTTCACTAATGTTTAACTACAAATGATACTTAACTGGAAGCATAATTAAACAATTGATTTATGGATTCATTCATGAAAAATGTCCAACATTAGTAAAAACCAATTAATTCAATTTTCAGTTGATGTTGTTTTATTTCATGCACTCAGGATGATCAGCATGGACATTGAGCAGGTCATCACCTTGAGTCTCGCTCTCTTCCTGGCGGTCAAGTACATTTTCTTCGAGCAGGTGGAAATGGAATCCACTCTGTCTCTGAAAGTCCCCACTCCCAGCTCGATGCTTTCTCAGAAGTGGTCTCCTGATCAGTGCTGCAGGAAGGAAGTCCCCAGCTCCAGCAAGCCCGAGAGACCCCCAACCCCACCTCCTGTTACGAAAGAGGAAAGAGGTATTCCCTACACTCTAACCAAATTTAGGTTTGCTCTCTGCAGACCTGTGGGAAACCGATTTCCTTTTTTATACAGATTTGGTGATTAAACCTCTTCCTGCCCCGAAAGAGCCTGAGCATAAAAGCACTTTTGTTCTTGGAGAGGAGGAAAGTGAGGAAAATTCAGATGTTCTTGAGACTGTCATGGATTTACCTGCAGAACCCAGAGCTGTGGAGGAATGCCTGACTGTTCTGAACAACCCAGATGTAAGCGCAATGACTGTAGAACGCTGCACACATCAAGATTAGCCATGCTTCAGTCAGTGAGGAACTGAACCCGTTGTTATTTTTTCCTCAAGCTTGATCTGTGTAATCTCTAATAAGATCCTGCCTTTACTCTTTGCTCTTTCACTCTTAGCCAATTAGTCTCTGACGTGACACAAGATCAGGAACATGTAGTGAAATGTTGACCTCAAAGAGTAGACCGTGTAATCAGGTGAATGTGAGCGTGAGGAATCCTCTTTTGACTCTGCAGATGGGCGCTTGGCATCTCACCGATGAAGAGGTCATCCTGCTGGTCAACGCTAAGCATATCCCAGCTTATAAACTGGAGGCCATGATGGAGACCCCTGAGCGAGGGGTAATGATTCGGAGAAAAATGCTTGTCCGCAAATTCTCCGAGCCCTCCACTCTATCCTGCCTGCCTTATAAAGACTATGACTACTCAAAGGTAAGAATCAAGGCTGTACTGAATATAACTAAAATGGAGATTATTTATGCAGAATACCAGCTGTATTTAACGTTTTACATAAAACATATTTTAATATATCAAATTCAGTATCTGAAAACTACATCCTTTATGTGATTGATCTCAAACAAGTTTTAGATGATCTACATATATTTTATTATTTAAAAGTTCTAAGGTTATATATGCACAGGTTGATTTCCAGGAAGCAGCATTTCTGCAAGATCTTAAAATATCTCAAATTTAAAAGGCCAAATTTTAGGTCTTAATAAGTCTTAAATTCACTGTTCTACGTCTTAAATAATTATCATAGGTCTTATTATGTTTTTTTTTTCTTGTTGCTTGGGGTTGCCAGAGATTAAGAAAATTCTTAAAAATAGTAATAAAGATGGTTAGGGTTAAAATGTGCTCTAAAACATAAAAGTCATCATTAGGGTTACCATAGTTTGAGAAAACTTTCATTAATCCTCTAAAACATAATAGTGGTGTTTAGTGGTTTCCTAGTTTGAGTCATAACCACTCAAAATCATAAGTGGTGTTCAGGGTTGCCAGTTGACACGAGACTGTGTTGAAAATATAAATGTAGTTGTAAGGGTTGCCAGAGATTGAGACAATGCACACAAATGTAATATATATATATATATATATATATATATATATATATATATATATATATATATATATATATATATATATATAAATAAAACTATGGTTAGGGTTCCCAGATTTTGAGAAAACCTTCGCACAAACTCAAAAACATAAAAGTGATGGTTAGGGTTTCAAACAATGTATTTGAAGTGTACTGATTAGTATAGTTGTGGTTTATTTTATTGATGATCATTTATGTTCAAAATTAACTTCTTTTAAAGTTACTTTGCAAACTTTACATTTATTTGGAATTCATTTTAGACCTCATACATTCAGTATTTTTTTACATTTTATAACCTTTATAATCACTAAATGTTAACGTTTTACAGGTAATGGGAACATGTTGTGAAAACGTCATCGGATACATGCCGGTTCCTGTGGGTGTTGCTGGTCCTCTTTTACTGGATGGAAAGCAGTTTCAGGTCCCCATGGCAACGACGGAGGGCTGCCTAGTTGCCAGCACAAATCGAGGCTGCAGAGCGATTGCTGTGAGTAGTGTTTTCTAATCATCCTAGATGAGTTTATGAAGCTGTGGACACATGCAGAGCTTGGTGTAATGTCTGATAGCACTTTCTCACAGTTGGCAGGCGGTGCCAGCAGCCGCGTGCTTGCAGATGGAATGACTAGAGGGCCTGTGGTGCGTCTGCCTTCTGCCTGTCAAGCAGCTGAAGTGAAGGCCTGGCTCGAGAGTCCTGAAGGCTTCAAGAGTGTCAAGGAGGCCTTTGACCAGACCAGCAGGTTAGTACTGAGACAGGTCTTTCGAACATTACTCATTGGAGTTTAGGTTCCTGTCTAAATAAGCACAGTTATTTTGAAAAAGTGTTTTGTCCAGGCATAAACAGCTCCAGAATGTTCCATCTGCGAGAATAGTTGATTTTCTTTTAATTTGTGGGCTTACTTTAACTAAATCATATATGCAAATCACAATTTATTCTTTTGTTTGATTTTTTAATCTTCAGTGTTTGACCAACATTGTTGACCAACCAGAGCTGTGAGCAAAATATTTAGTCATTTTGTTGTTGAAACCAACCAAATCAGCTTAAAAAAAATCATAATGTTGCCGTTGCCAATATGTTAACTTTACATCAGGGGTCTCTTATTAAATACTTGGATGGCCGCATACCCTGCTGATTTTTGTGCCAACCCTGTTCCAAGAGACACATCAGTAGCTTCAAACAAGTCAAGAGGAGCTAAATTAGTAGTATCAGGTGTGTTCTATGGCTGCGGCATTTAAGGAATTGAGTTTGCGACCTCACAAGCCTGCTCTAAAGAAATGTCATGTCAGATCTTTTTTTAACTGCAGATGTTAACTGTTAAGTTGACTCATTGTTTTGCTCTAAATTATTAGTACATTCAGAATTCGCCATAAAAAGAACTGAGTTGATCCTACTCAGTTTACACCAAGAAAAAAGGACTCACTCATTTATGGGGTTCCTGAAAGTTCTGGTCTGAGCCCACTACACATTCTTCTTTATATTAAATCATTAGAATTCTACAACAAGACTTTGGGACTATGTAATGTCCCAAGGAAATATAGTGGTTTAGTTGTTTTGGACCCGATAAAAACTTATGCCAAGTTGACTAATAACCGTGATTATGACTAGCTGACAGGTTTTAAGGTTTTAAACTGACCGGTTTTAATCACACACAAATGCCCCAAAAACCACAGGGAAATAAGTACTTGTGTATGAGAGTATTTATTTACACAATGTGAACGTCAAAGACACAATTTAAGTCAATCATAAAAATGTTGGGTACTCATATTTGGCTTGTTGGATATTTAGAGCTGTCGGTGAGTCATGCAGTGTGAAAACATTTTAACTGAAATATAGCAAGATATGGATCGCCTCTGTTGTACATTTTTTTTCTTTTCACTAAGTACACATAGAATATGAATCGGAAACCTTTTCACACGGCACTGTTATTGCTGATAATCCCAGTCTCGTGTGATGCAGTCTTGCTCATGTGACCGTCCCTTGTTTTGATGTGAGACGTTGTTTGATCGGAGTTGTTGGTTATTTATGTTAAGTAATGCAGTGTGAAACCTCCTGTAGGTGATCTATCATTGAGTATGAATGCAGCAGTAGATGAAATCTACCCCAGATTCTCATGCAGTGTGAAAAGATCTGTGACACGATTTCATTGAAAATCTTGCCGTCTGAACTCAGTATTAGTGGTGTGAAACAGTTTTTTTAAAGGAGACAAATAGCTACACTGAGGACTATGGTCTGATTTCATCGCATTTGCTTCAGTTGATACCTTGTTCTCTTCAGTCTGTTGTTTTTGACTGATGATGCTTATATAACTTGTGTGTCGTGTAGGTTTGCACGATTGGAGAAGCTTCTAATTGGCTTGGCAAGTCGCAACTTATACATTCGTTTCCAATCCCGAACCGGAGATGCCATGGGAATGAACATGATCTCAAAGGTATGTTTAATATATCTTCTGGTTTTGAAATTGAAATCTAGAAATGATTTAATCCTTGACGTCAAGCAGATCTGATTTTTAAAGAAACTGTCGGTAACATGCAGGGCACAGAAAAAGCTTTGGGCAGGCTGAAAGAGGAGTTTCCAGAGCTTCAGGTTCTTGCTGTTAGCGGAAACTACTGCACAGATAAAAAGCCTGCTGCTATCAACTGGATTGAGGGCAGGGGCAAGTCGGTGGTGTGTGAGACCACTATTCCAGCCAAAGTTGTCAAAGAGGTAGACTACTTTTATACAAAACATGTTGTTTGTGACATGTTTTAAATTAAATTGTTTGAAGGAACAAAAATCATCTTCATTCAACTGTGATCAGGTTCTGAAAACGTCAACCGAGGCTCTCGTAGACGTAAACATCAGCAAGAACTTGGTTGGATCTGCAATGGCTGGAAGCATCGGAGGTTACAACGCTCATGCCGCCAACATCGTAGCTGCCATCTACATAGCTTGTGGACAGGTACAATATGCTGATTGATTTTGATCAGAACTTTTTACTTTCAATCCAATTTTACATGATAAGCCATAAGTGAAGTTAGCTATTTGTCTTGCAAAATATAATTTTAATTATTTAAAAAAAAAATTTAAATGAAAGGTCCCATGTTATGCCCTTTTTTATTGCACTTAGAATCAATATTTGAGCCCTCTGTGGTAGTTCTGGATTGTTAATAATGTTCAAAATGGAATATTTTTCATAAAAATGTCTTTGAATCACCTTGTATTTTTGGCCTGGCAAAAACATGCTATTGAAAAACTGCTTTCGGCACGCCCCTAATGACAGCGCTCTCAAGTTAGTCTGGTTTGAGCAAAGTGAAGTAATGCTCAAAAACAAAAAAGATTTCTCTGATCGGTAGACTCGACGAATAAACTCATTCTTTGGTAACAACACAAGATTCTAGGAATGTCAGAAAAGTCATGTTATCATCACCTGGCACCTTTACAGCTTTTTAACATATAGATTTCCCAGGGCTTTAAAACAACCATCACAAAGCCATCAGTTCCAGGTGGAAATAATGGATTAAAATGTCAATAAAATGTAAAGTTTTTTTTTTTTTGAACTTGCGTTTTGAAATCTATAACTTTGGTGAGAAAATGAAACAATTTAGCTGGAAATCCTTTCTTCTCCCAGGACCCTGCACAGACTGTGGGCAGCTCAAACTGCATTACTCTGATGGAGGCATCAGGACCCATGGGCGAGGATCTCTACATCAGCTGCACCATGCCTTCCATCGAGCTGGGGACCGTGGGTGGAGGCACCAACCTTCCTCCGCAGCAGGCCTGCTTACAGGTACAGGTTCATGGTCACAGGAGAGATAGGGGATGCTCAGGAATTGGGAGTGGCTGAAACAACTGATGTCATTTTTCCTCTATTCCAGATGTTGGGTGTTCTGGGTGCCAGTCAGGAGTGCCCAGGGGAAAATGCCCGGCAGCTTGCTAAAGTTGTGTGTGCCACTGTGCTGGCTGGAGAACTCTCGCTCATGTCTGCACTCGCAGCTGGACATCTGGTCAAGAGTCATATGACTCACAATAGGTACGGAGCTGTGTCTTCTGACTTTTCTGTCTAATGACTTTCACCAGGCTAGCATTCAAAGTCCAAAGAGCCTAAGTTTGCGGTGATGAGTGGGAAACACTTTTTTCTGTGAACTTGTAATTAAAGATATTTTTTAAACTGACATGTTGAACATTCAACAACATTTTAATTAATTCTGATGGGAATATTTTATTGTAGTTTGTAATATGTTACAAAAATTAATAATACGGTGTCACGGTGGTGCAGTGGGTAGCACGGTCGTCTCACAGCAAGAAGGTCGCTGGTTCGAGCCTTGGCTGGGTCGGTTGGCATTTCTGTGTGGAGTTTGCATGTTCTCCCCGTGATCGCGTGGGTTTTCTCCGGGTGCTCCGGTTTCCCCACAAGTCCAAAGACATGTGGTATAAGTGAATTGAGTAAGAACGATTGCCCATAGTGTTAAAGTGTGAATGAGTGTGTGTGAATGTTTCCCAGCGATGGGTTGCGGCTGGAAGGGCATCCACCGCGTAAAACATATGCCAGAGAGTTGGCGTTTCATTCCGCTGTGGCGACCCCGAAAGGGAAGAAAGCCGACATGAAGATGAATTATTTCATAATATTATACATCAGTGTACTTTTTGATATTTTCTATAAAACAAATGTTTAAATTCAATTGAATATATTCGATGTATTCAAATACATATTTTGGAATATTCATTCATTCATCTTCATGTCGGCTTTATTCCCTTTCGGGGACGCCACAGCGGAATGAACCGCCAACTCTCTGGCATATGTTTTACGCGGCGGATGCCCTTCCAGCCTCAACCCATCGCTGGGAATATTTTGGAATAATTTACATTTAGTTACAATTATTTTGGAATAATTTACATTGTTTTTTTGTAGTGCACATTGATTTATTCCCACATAGTTAGCAAATGAAAAAATAAATAAGTTAATTAATATATTTGTGTAAATAAAAAAAAATGTGTAAATGAATACATTAACATAAAAATAAATATGTGTAAATAAATAAGTCCAAATAAAAAAAAACATGTAAATGAATAAACATGTAGGTAAATAAATACATCTATAAAAATACATCTATAAGTAATTGTGCAAATAAATATATAAATGTGTGTTAATGAATAAAGGTATAAACAAATATGTGTAAATAAATAGATAAATGTGAAAATAAATGTTTAATTAATAAGTAAATACATGGAAAATTAAACATGTAGAAATGCATCATTTACTAATATAATTATTTTTTATTCTTTTATTGAATCATTTATTTATAAATACATTTACTGGTGTATTTATGTATTTTTACTTATAAAGCCTATGTAATTTTTTGGGGGTATTTCATTAGTCATGCTTTTTTTTCTATGTATTATTTTTGGTGGTTTATAATACTAATGCATGTAGATGAACCTCTTTTTGTTCATAGAATGTTTAAGTTTTTTTAATATGCAATATTGTTGCTTTTTAGGAAATATTTCTAAAAGTTATTTTTTTGCAGATCAAAACTCAACCTCCAAGAAGCTCCAGGAACATGCACTAAACAGGCATCTTGAGACCTTTTCGGAGGGAGATTCAAAGGATTGTGGACCTAATGGTTTCCTCATTAAAGTGCAGTGTGTTGATTTCATATTTTGCAACAGGTTGAATGAAACGCAGATGACATTATTCCTACAGGCTGTCAAATGATGCAGATTAAAGAGCTGAATCGAGAGAAATCTAGAAGCCAGGTCCCAAATCCCAGCAGAAGTGTTTCCATTTCCAGGTTATTTCATGGAGCTTGGTCTGCTGTAGTATGAAGAGCAGTTCTGATTTTAAGGGATGCACCCTGCATCATCTTCATTATTTAAAAATGTTTAAATACAAAGAATATTTAGTTTACAACCCGCTAACACTGATGGAAAAAAGATAAAATATATTGTGAAGCTTAAAGAATATGCATCAGTTTTAATGTTTTTGGTTGTTGCATCCCTTTAAATCATTTTCAGCAAATGCATACAGGTACAAACTTCAAGTACGTACGTGAAAAGTTTTTAAATAAGGGAGAGGACAATATTTATTGCCAAACTGAAAATAGCAACATAAGAATGAAGTGAACATTTTGCACAACAATGCTCACACTGAGGGAAAGTTTAGCATGTTATAATCTATAGCTGGTACAGAGGTAGATTATTACAGAATACTTTTATTGCCAAATCCTTCTCCCCACCAAACTCACTCGGTGGGCGGTAAAGAATGTATACTAGGGTTATAAATCTGTGATGTGGACGTGAACAAAGACACTCTACCAGTTTGAAGGGACAAATATTTTTCAAAGGGTGCTACAGTAAGTTGCAGGGCTTTGTTCATATCACACTGTTTATTTTAAGGGGATTTAATTAATGAAACAACAGGACAAATGTTTCTCGCCACTCTAAATTGCTTTATGCAGCTGCTGCTTTTGTACGACATGAATTAGAACATTTGTTTTACACGTGTGTTTATTCCATTTGAGAGGAAGCTTGATATTTTTCCCCAAAGGCACAATTCAGAATATTAAATAGATACATATTTTATATAATGTATATATATTTTTTGTAATAAAAGGAGAAAAAAGGATGTGCATTGTGTTCTCACTCTCATTGAGGTTTGTTTTCATCATGTCATGTTTAAAACTTTCTACAGAATTGGGCTTTATTTAAAACTATATAAATGTATAAATATGTATATGTACAAATAAATATTATTTATATAATAAAAGTAAATTTTTTATTGTAAAAATGCACAAATATTTTTATTTGCAAACATCAAAAATGCCCAATTGTGTATATTTACGAACATGTAACGTGTGTGTGTGTCTGCGTGTATATATATATATAATATAAACAAGTATAAATAGAAATATATATATATATTACAGTAAAGAGTTCAGCTGTATAATCTAAAACATATGTATATAAGAATATTAATTTCACTTCAATCATGAGTAAGTTCTCGAGAACTTAAGAGAAAGGCTAATGTAAGAAATTTCCAATTAAGAAAAATCTTTTGCATCTGAACTTTTCAGCTGTTCATAATTAAATCAGAAAAGCGCTTAAAGAATCATTCTAATTACTCTAATTTTTATCCATCCTACAACATATCCATGTACATTATTTCAAGCTCACGCAATAAAAATAAAGAACTCTTCTCAGTTATCAAGTTTCAAAGTTAACCCAGTGCAAAATAACAGAGTGGTGAGATGTTCCAGTTCTTCTGAGGGGACATCATTATAGGCTTTCCTGTCTCACCAGAGAGAGATTCAGCCAATCGTATGCTACTGCATCACATCTCCCCAGGACAGCAGCAGCTGATTGGCTCTGCCTCAATGAAGCTGCACACAGACCTGCGGGGATGAAACGGCTTAAAAAAAACACTGCCGGTAATCTCGGAGTTCTAACCGTGTCATTGCTCCCCACCCGCTTATCTTCAGTAGTAAGTAAACCTGTCTCATGGACTTGATGCCTGATTAGCCCAGGGCCTCATCAGTGAGCTTGGAAAGTGTCCAAACTCTGGTAAAGAGTAAACCTTAAAAGTTTACTATGCAATTAAATTTAAACTAAGATAACAATTAAACCTCTTGGCAAACTTATCGCCCTCACTACGATCTTAGAATACAATAAGGCATTTAAAACAATTCAGAAGAAATTTAATGAGCATTTTACTTATCTAGCTTGATTAGACCATAATTAGATCATATAAATAAGCGTCACGGTGGCGCAGTGGGTAGCACGGTCATCTCACAGCAAGAAAGTCGCTGGTTCGAGCCTTGGCTGGGTCGGTTGGCATTTCTGTGTGGAGTTTGCATGTTCTCCCCGTGATCACATGGGTTTTCTCCGGGTGCTCCGGTTTCCCCACAAGTCCAAAGAC
This sequence comes from Danionella dracula, assembly GCA_900490495.1. Classification (NCBI taxonomy): domain Eukaryota; kingdom Metazoa; phylum Chordata; class Actinopteri; order Cypriniformes; family Danionidae; genus Danionella; species Danionella dracula. The sequence goes on along the minus strand of UELW01000522.1, from coordinate 8,581,223 downwards.
ATGCAGTATAAGTGAATTGAGTAAGAATGATTGTCCATAATGTTAAAGTGTGAATGAGTGTGTGTGTGCGTGAATATTGTGGGCTGGAAGGGCATCCCCGCATAAAACATGTGTCAAAGAGTTAGCGTTTCATTCCGCTGTGGCGACCCCGAAAGGGAAGAAAGCAGACATGAAGATGAATGAATGAATAGATCATATAAAGTAAACAAAAGTTTATAAAGTAAATTTCCACCCAACGACAACTTGTTAAATAAATTACTAATTAGATTATTGACAGCACTTTGTCATGTAAATGTAACCAGGAGATTTTGAAAGAATTTCATATAGTATTTGAAATTTTGAACGAATTTATCTAAAGTCATTAATTTAGTCATTCTGTGATAAATTTTAAAATGTGTATTGTTATACAAATATGTATGTATATTTGATGTCAGCATGGCCATCAAAGTTAAAAACATGAAATAACAGAATAAAAACATATGCTTGGAGCATTTTTAAAAAAGGGCCTTAGAGCCTCCTCGGAGTCATTACATCTTCAGTCAAAATGCTAACATTTTCTTTTAATGTAAAGTCCTTTTGATTATCTGTATGCGCTGAATGTGAACGGTTAAAGCTTACTATACAGGACTGAAAAAAAATGTTAAATAAATGTAGCAACATTTAGTATCACTTAATTAAAAGATTTGCGACAAATCATGGTACATATTTTTAACATTGCCGTCAATGAGAAACACTTGATATGCACATTTATAGATTAGCCCAAGTGATGAGATGAGAAATTTCAGTTCAGGTGCTTTCTTTTGCAAGTGAAAGCAGTAAAAAAAAAAAAAAACAAGTTTCCACCCAATCTGTACTTATTTTTTGCCGTCAGAGCACATATCCAGAAAGACTGAAGATCCAGTTATTGATTTTCAGGTTGCATCATGAGGTAAATCATAAACTGTAAAATATAGACGGCACATCTCGACTTCCAACCATAAGAGTGAGAATCGGAGGCTGACATGTTGGGATGGAGTCTAGGCTTGAATTATGCAAGTAAAGTTGATAAAAATCTATTTAAAAAATCAATTTCTTTCAGCAGATGTACCCCTGATTTTGAGAAGAATAAAGTTATCTTAAAAGAAGATTGTTCATTTGAGCACGAACCTAAACATTACTTACAATTAACTTCCATAATCAACAGGAGCCCAAGGTTTGTACTATATTTTCACCTGTGTATCCTTTAGATTCTATGTCTGCAGAAATATCAGAAAAAGCAAACATGCTCTTTGGTGTAAAAATCGTCTTTAATTTTAACTGAGGGAAAAAAGTTAAATCATGAATCATTTAACAAACAAATCAAGAGCTAAGGTTCAGTATTTAGTCAATTAATCCATATAACAAAGCCAATCCTTAACACAACCAACTATTTACAGCTGTACAAAAATACTTTTCTTGATTATGACTGCATACAAACATTCACATTTGTTAAGAAGAAAAGTGTCTGTTGCCTTCACATGTAAGTGATGTTAAACATTTAGAATTAACTGTACAGTATGTTAAACCTGCTTCCAGCCTCAACTGTCAGGCTCTAGAGGAGGTTTTCGTGCAAGAACCGTAAAAAACGTACAATCAGCTGAGCTCACATAAAGGCATCAAGTTAAGAGTTGTACACAAACATGTAATTCGTTAAGATCATACTCAAACAATGATTCTATTCACAAAGCATTGTAAAAAGATTAAACAAAGTACAGCTCTTTGTGAAAATCTATTAAGACTTCCAACAGCAATAGTGTGGTCTTTATTATTAGTGAGACTTTTCAAAAAATGGTTCGACGACCTCAGATCTGCGTGAAAGTGGTTTTCAGGAGTGTCAGGATCCCATGGGCAGAGCAGCTCTTGGTCAGGAGTGATGTCATTAAGGCAAATCGTCAGGTGAATCAGGAAACAAATTAGGAATGCAAATTTAAGTACCTTTAAGAAGAAAATAAGAAGACTTTAGATTAGATTTTTTTATCATGTCTATAAACTAGAGAACTATGCTGACTCTTCAGATACAAAAGCTGTAGAGTATGGAGTACTTAAAGGATCTGTTCTGGGACACATTCTATTCTCAATCTACATGCTGTCACTCAGCAAACTTTTTAGAAGGCATGGTGTTAACTTCCATGGTTTTGCAGACGACACCCAGCTCTATATATCAGCAAAACTCAATGACCTTTCAAAGCTCAAAATGTCCAAAATTAACCCAAATCTCAGAATGTGTTGCTGATGTTAATGATTGGATGAATGATCATTTCTTTATGATAAATCCTTATAAAAACTGAAATATCTTTACTGCAGTATCTTTACGTTTTAAATCTGGGTGTTTTTATTGACATTGAAGAACCATATCTCTAATGTTACTAAGACCGCCTTGTTTAACCTTAGGAACATTGCTAAATTACAGTACATGCTGTCTATTGTAGATGAAGAAAAATTTGTTAATGCTTTCATATTGATAAGTACTGTAAGTCGGTTGCCCTGCCACTATGTTACATGAGTTTGTTAGTTCAGAATGCAATGGCTAGAGTTTTCACACAAAAATATGATCTCATTACACTGGTGGATGGGCTTAGACACCTGTCCATCACTCCTTCAAATTGTGCAGTCATTCTATTAGTCAACGCTGACATCCTTCCAACCATTCATCAGTAGCCCAGACTCTCAGTGACTCATTAGGTAGTGTAAGAAACTGAATTATGTCGTTGTATGATCTGCTTGAAAAGACCAAACGAAGCACAGGAACCAACGCAAACTGTTATCTTTTCACAGGCACATCATGCAAAACCAGCAAATCGAAATGACTATGCAAAGAGCCAAAAACCAGTTCAGGGTGTCAGAGTAATATGTGCCCCACTGTGGTTACTGAATCTGCATACGAGTGTGTTTCAGTATCAAAAGCCCATGGGACTAGCCCTAAATTTACACCTAAATCTCACCAGCTTTGTCTCTCAATGAGCCTCACCTTTTCTTTGAGAGAGCCAATCATGTATGCCTTAAATATCTCAAACTCCCAACCGCTTTGACTGAAGCCATCTGATGAGTATTCCTGTTTAGGTCACTCCTCTCTAGGAGGAGACTGGTCTGAAGAAACCTTCAAAGGCAGATAGCAGACTCAAATCCTGGCCCTTTTGTCTCTGAAATCGGCCCATGAAGGAAGAGCTCTAAAGCTCCCTTATCAGGTAGTAAACTTGGAGTTAAAATGTAATGCCTTTTTAGAATGATCAATTCCAAATTAAGTGTAGACAATAACTCCTTATTCTTGGTTCATATTTCATAGGCTGTATAATGTAATGCATTGTTTATACACATCAATGATAATAAATGTTTGAACCTTTTTCGGTCATTCTTCTTTTACTGAAACACTTTTAAAGGTTAATAAGAATATTAACGTCAAGTGTAAATTTAAAGGGCACTGAGTGGGTTAAAACTTAATATTATTATTAATATTTAAAATGCTAAATTATTTGGCCGTGACGGTAAAGATAAAACCTTTTAAATCAATTATGGAGTCAGATATACAAATTTATGTCAATTATTAAAAATCCTTTAGCACTGTTTCAAGACAGAACACGTGAGCCTTCAGTCCCGACTGGTACCCATTTTTGGGCCAAGCACCAGGACCCCTACAGTAGTTGTTATATCTTTGAGCTAGATAGTTGAGGAATTGAACATTCTTCTATGTTAACTGCTCATCCTGGTCTCTTAAAATGCATCTGTTTAATCTGGGCATTCAGATAACGGTCTCCTGGTATGTGTCCAATACCTAAACTGTATTCACAAAAATATGGTTCAATGGATTTATTTAACCCATCGTCATTTTTGTTTTGCTTATAATGGATGCCAATAACCTGCTTTAACCACTTTTTGCTGATATTTTCACTTCATATGAATTATTTATACTTATGCTCATTTTATATGATCATTCTTGGTAAAGTTAACCAATATTTCTTGACTAAAAACATTTTCATGTTTTAATTTGTTTCAATACAAAAAAAAAAACAATAAAAAGTTAAATACGAAAAAAAATACAATTGGAACAAGTTTGTATGTATACATTGTTATGTTAAGACTGCAGGTCTTTAATGTGAATGATTACAAACAAATAAACCCTGAAATTATTTAAAACAAAAATACAGAACACAACATGCAACTTGTATCCATCCTGTGTATGAACGCAATGCGCAGAAAATGGCTTTGATAATAACTAAACTAAAAATGAACGAAAATGCGATTGAAGATTTTTGTGTGGCTTTATTTCAATTAATTTTAGATTCCAGCATAGTTAAAAAAATCTCATCAAGAAGAAGAGAAAAATAAATATTTTATAAGTTACATCACTTTCATTCAACTGACTGCTTTCAGCTCCTGCTTGATTGATGTAAAACCAGTTTATGCCCAGAAATGTGAGGTCTGTTCCCATACAATGACAAAAACTCTGATAAACGAGACCTTGCTGCTTAGACTGTGGTCACATGGCAAAAACTCTGATAAGCATCAGATTCAGGAGCTCATATGAAAGCGACCAGAGTTGGATTAAAAAATTCAAAATGGAGCTTTTCAGACGGTCCATAAAATATCAGACAGAAATCGCATATTCAAAAAATCTGATTTTGGGCTGCAGTCAGAACAAAACCAATGCATCGCAATTCGTGCAAGGTTTTGATAAAAACATTTCATGAACTTTGATGACCAGTATGAGTACCCAATTAAGTCTGAAGCTTCACCTGATGTTCAGAAGAGGATAGCCTCACAGCTGGTTTTCTCTTCCACATACGAGGTGAAGCGCTTGAGGAATTTGGGATATTCTCTCTTGGCTACAGCTCGCAGGACTGACGCCGGGGCCCAACCACCAGGATTAACTGTACGAATATAAGAACAAATCAGTAAAATTTCCAGTTGTATTTTAAGCTAAATACATTTGCAGCTCAAATTTGCTCAGGCAAATCTACCAAGGAAGCTACATTTTAAACAGGCCCTTCAGTCCTTGAAAAATATAATAGAATTTACTTGAGTTGATAGTTAAGTCATTACACTACAATGTCACAATCTTTGAAATACTGTCCAATACGGATGGTACAATTTAGCACACCACGCTACAAACATAGCTCATAGCTGTGATTATACAACCTGGTGCTTTAAAAAGTGTTTATTTGTGCTGCTTTCTTTTAGAGTGTGTTCTAGCCAATGCACAACTTTCTTCAGAACTAAAAATGGGTGTGATACAATTTTTTTGATCGGTGTGTGAGCAACATTTTTGAAAATGAACACCTTTATTTTATTCTATTCCTGAAATAGAAGATACATGAAACGGCAAATAACAGACTACAGCCTCTTCCACAACTCCGTTTGGTTTTGCATCATCAAGATCAAAACCCCTTGCTCTGGGAAAAATAAAAAAGCAAGAAGAGTACATGGCACGGTGAAAATCAGAGTCACGCGTTCTATGGCACATCTCAGGATGTGGTGGAGTGCTTTTGCAGCACAACTTCAACTCCTTTTGCACACAACACGGTCCATTCTCATAACTTCTTCATCGCTCACCTAATGACATGCTGTACACATTATAAGTCTTGACAGGAAGTTCACACAGGACCAATGCCCCTGAATTCAAGAGATGCCTCAATTGAACTCTATTATTCCCGTGTGGACAATTGGATGGACCCACAGGTTACTCATTGTCAAAAAATTGTCAAAAAAAAAAAAAACTAGCACATTCACATGATTTGCAAGGCTAAAATGTTTATTATTACTATAATAATAAATGATAAACGAAAAAGCCCCTGCAGGTTTTTGTTTCAAAAGACACACAGGTAACTTCAAACAAACTTAGAGGAGCTTAATGAGTGGAATCAGGTGTGTTCAGTTAAGTAGAGGCTGCTCTAGCCTGGTGTCGTTTAGTACATGTCTCTGGAATATGTTATTGTTGTTTTACACATTGGTTGCACCTTTATTATTGTTGTTTTATTATTGTTGTTTTTGTTTTATTCTCTTTGTTTCCTGTTGCTTCCACCTGTTTATATTATGTCCCAATCCAAGCTACCTAAATCTCCATTTAGGGTTGTAACATCCCTATATTTTATTAGAATATCCAGACCCTTTCTTAGACAATAGGGAATTATGACATTTGGTTCAAACGCTGATCACTGACATCACTGAGACTCTTACCATTGGCCACGTAAGTGATTTTACAGAGGACGTTGTCTCTGGAAATCTCTTTGTCTCCCTCTGGTGGACTGATCAATGTTTGACAGATCATGGCAACATTGATTTTGGCACGAATGCATCTGGCAGAAGGCTGTAGGAAAAGCTCAGTTAGGAAAATTACCTTTTTGATCACGTTTTAAATATCAAACTGTTTACAAGGTAAACGTCATGTACTCACTGGATGGCTATCATGGTCCACTGAGAAGTTACACACCAGCCAGGTGTCTGGATCATTCTCATTTGTGGAGAGAATTTTGCGAATAGCTGATACATATAGGACATCCCGCTGGGAAGCTGGCCAAACCCTCTGGAAATGCATAATAGGGAAACAATATCTTAATTGGCTTAATACTTTTGGGGAACAGCCACAAATGGAAGGCCATACCTTATGTGTTTGATGAATAATGACCGCCTGGTCCGAGAGAGTCTCGACCATCTGGAAGCTTTCAACAGTTGCTATGAACATAAAAGTAACAATAAAGTGAAAACAGTTGCTTATTTAGGCCATTTTAAAGCAAAACAAAGTTTCATCGTTGCTTTTTGGGAAGGTAAAGGTCATTGTACACTGATGTCAAAAACTTTTTTTGCCAATATTTAGGCAGAAATACTTCATGCACTCAAACCTGCATTATTTCAACACTTTGCCCAAATTACTCAAAAACACAAACAAATCACAAAAGTTAAAAGTTCTTTGTTTCTTTGTCCTCTTTGTTTCTAATAGGAGCCACATACTAATACATCGTAGTGGGTTCAGTTCATCCTCATTCAGCCGTGGGATGATCCAGAGTGATTTATAGGGTTATTTCAGATTTTTAGTGCTTCTGTTTTATACACTTTAAAAGCAGCTTTTTAACTGATCCTGAAAATAGACTTGCATTAATGAACGAGTGCACAAAAGAAAAAAAAAATGCATGCCAGATCCTTTAAAAGTTTAAACAAATGACCCCCTCATAAAATAATAATAATGTGTGGGCTAGAACTACATTACAAAAAGCATTACTAAATCAAGGGATCATTTAATCAGGGTTTCTGCTTGTTTAATGAGGTCAAATGTAAGACTTTTTAAATCTAAAACACATGCACATTTTATGGAAAATTTACAAAGGTTTTCTCTCTGGCAATCCTAACCATAATTTTTTTTTTAACTAGTAGGAGCATTCTATCAATCTCTGCCAACCCTAAGTAACAAGAAAAAAACCCATATCAGATGAGCTTTACTTGGACATAAGTTAAGACTTGTAAAAAATTATAGAAGACCTAGAACAGTGATTTTAAGATGTTTTAAGTCTAAAATTTGGGCTTTTAAATGTGAAACTTTTTTTAGAACTGTTAAGACAACGCGAACTCAATGTTAATGATTATTCTGTATATTTATATCTGTTACTTCTAGTATACTGAAGCACTGAAGGAGCAAGCTCTTTTAACAGCACACATATTTTATAACATATTTTATATCAGGTGGCTGTTTTAGAAGTGTTGAGTTTGAATAATAAGACACACCATGATCTCAAATGTAGTTGTCGAAAGATTTCAGATGAAAATTTGGTGGTCGGTGTACAATGACCTTAAGGCCCAAAATAAGACCGCATGCTTCCCTTCAGACAAAACCATTAAAAACATTTTTAAATATTTTCTATTCACAAAAAGTGAATCAATAAGAACATTAATTCTGCAGCTGTCTATTAATTGACTGTTATGAAATCCAACCAAGTCTACTTAACAAAAACTACCCATATAATCAACCTCTTCATTGGTAAACCCGCAGTTGGGGATAAATGGTCCAGGAACATTTTAGGAAAAACTAATATACTCCCCTGAGAACCAAAGAAAAAAATATCTTACAATGTAACTTTTTTATTCCCTGCCTATTTAGAGCAGTGTAGTCCCACACAAACACATGAGATATAATTGTAAAAGCCAGGATTTCCACTATTGAGCTCACAGGGACTTAAAAGGGTAGCTCAAATGAGTCAAAATTTAAAGATTAAAAATATTTACAAATACTACAGAATATATAAATGAATAGAGTGGGTCTCGGGAAGATATAGAGGAAAAAGCTGTAAGAGGTGAGCGTACTTTCCCAGTCGTTGCGATAGGCAGTGTCCCAAAAGTAGTGGCAGAGCTCATGGCCTGTGACTCCTCGCACAGTGTGAGTGGCTTTGAGAGGGTCTAGAACGATGCCGTTCTCTTCCACCTCTCTTCTGTAAACCTGAAAACATAGATCAGTACAAAGGGTTAACAACAACAGGATAGAAAATTAATTCTTACTGCGCAAGAGGAACCTCAACAAAAAGACAAAAAGTGTATCATAATCTGAAAAATTTCTGAGCTAACATATTAACATGCAACACAAGGAAAGTGCATTTCCTTGTGTTGCATTGGTTTTAGGGTCTTTTCTAGAAGAAAAATATAAATGGATGTAGTTGAGTCTGTGTCTGATATCTTTGCAAGAAAATCACGAGGGGTTTTGAGAAAAATTGAGTGAAAACATCTCAGGATAAAAACAAGTATGTTAAAAAAATTATGAATATTGAAAGAAAAAGAAAAAAATTTATTCAAAAAATGAATTTTGAAAATGTAGTTTAAAACTTGAATATTATATTATTTCAATACAAACTAAATAAAATAGGTGTGTGAAACACTGTGTAACGTGAACTAATAAATCATTATTATTTACAATATAAAAAAATTGTACTTTGAATAAACGTTGAAATAGATTTTTGGCACACATCTGTGTTTTAACAACACACTATCTGACACAACTTATCCGTTGCAAAGCAAAGGTTTTTATTTATTTATTAATTCTCAGCTGCTTTTTCACATTTTACTCTGTATTACTTCTGCTACAATCTACTAATGCAGTGGTTCTGTACTATGACCAGTGGCAGTCATTACAGTGTGTGTGTGGGTGTCAAACAAAAAACTACCGGCCTGTGATAGCAGGGTATCTGGGACATTAATTATGACGAAATTGGTTGATTTTTTTTTAAGGACACTGGGCTAGTCCAATGAAATGAAAGGCCCCTTCATCCGTTGTAGAAATGATGAGTTTGTTTGTCTCTAATAACGGAGCACTGCTGCTGCAGTCCCGGGAGTGAGTTAGATGGCTTTGCCTTAGTTCTCTTACAGGAGAAATTACAGGGTTGCAGTCAAAATACTGCTATACAGTCTGTTGGCACTATTCCTGCACAGGTAAAGATATAATTAGTTTGAGGTTGTTTAACAGTGAAGCTTATCACATGCACATACAATTTTCCACTCTATTTCATAATAGCAGGAAGATTTTAAATGTAATCAAAATTTTGCTTAAACTGCACTTGACTTTAGCTCAAAAGGAGGCCCTCTATATTGCGACTATAATGTGCTCATGGTTGTACTTGGGAATGTCAATTTTTTTGTGAGGTAATACTTGGTGAAAAAGTTCAATCACTGTATCAATGGATTAAAATATACGTTAAAGTTGTTTCAGCTTTGAAGTGACACTTTAGAGCAGAACATATTTTACAAACACCATCATAGCTTTGAGAAATTTTTCCGTGTATGATACTTGTGTTTTACCACAGTTGATCAACTCTTTACACATCTCACTTTCATATCTCCATCTTCAATGACCAGCTCCCAGTTTGCATCTCCACCCACATCCTGGAGTGAATACGTCATGTGGCTCTGCACCATCTCCTCAACCTGTCAAACAGTATGGCAGATTATCAAAATAAAAGCCAAACCTGAAAAGACTTAAAAAGGTAACAGTTTGCCCAAACTAGAATAAATATTGAGTGGCTACCTGAGCACTGAACCTGTGCACATCATCGTAGGCACTTATGAGGTCGACGGAGGACAGGGAGGAAGTATAACTGTGAGGCTGAAGTCAATAAGAAGCCAGAGGCAAAGAAAGGAAAATTCAAATCTGATCAACACCCAAGAAACAGAGCATAAACAGCCACAGTAATCACACTTCTGCAGATCAAGCAAAACAAACACCATTTCACCAATGTAAAGCTAAGGGGTTTCACAGAGCACATCCACCAACGGCGGTGACAAACATTGCATAATCAGTCACAGAGAAGCCAGTGTGCTCTGACAGAGTGAGCGTGTAGGAGTGTGTTCTTATGTGGGAGTCAGAGCACACTGACCTACCTTTGTCAAGTATTTTTGAGTGGTGACGCAGGAGTAGGTGTCTGGAGTGAGCACGATCTGTCGTGATGCTCGACTTCTTTCAGCCTGAGACTGCAAACACCAAAAAAAGTTTTGAGAAAAAAAAAGTCTGAACTCAATTTCTTAGTCTTTGTCACCCCCTTTTGACTGCTATTAGTAGGTGCATTGACATTACAACATTGAAAAATCATGATCCTTTCATTTCTAAATTTCTTTCAAAGCAAAGATTCTATGAAAATAAAACATTACAACATAGCATTCAATGATAAAAATTTGACATTCAGTTTAAAAGTTTAGGTTCCAGAGTATGCCTGTATTTAAAAAATATAATGTATTTTACATTTTTGTAATGACAAAAACCCATTAAATGAGATTTACTTGGACATCAGACAAATAAGACAAAGAACTGTGAATTTAAGACTTTTTAAGACCCTGAAATACCTCGAATATCTTCAAGTTGTTGTATTTTTAAGAAAACAATAACCTCATTCCATGAAAATTGTGCTTCAATAATAAAATCAGGTGGGGAGCGAGCTCCATGATGGTGTGAAAAATATGTGAGTTGTGATCAAACTGATATATCGCAAGTCCATATTTATTCGCCACACAAATAACATAAAACATCTAGTCATAAGTCTATTTTTTGTACATTATCTAATAAGTAATCTGCATAAAGCTTAAATAGTTTTAATTCGATTTTCTATTTACTATTACGCAATAAATGTATTTATGCATACATATGTATTGGCTCCCAGATTTAATTGACTCTTTACGGATAGCTTCTTTTATTTATTTGTGTAAAAATGCGTATTTAATTACAAAATAAAAAAATATATAAATATGGATTTAAAAAGTCATCCCCAAAAATATTCAACATGAATAGATGTTATTTTTAGTATACAACAGAAAAAAAATCTACATAAGACCATTTCATTATGCACTCCAAATTAAATGTCGGCTTAGCATTAAACTGAATATTCTAATGTGCCAAAGTATCCATTTAAATCATGAAAATGACCAACAGGGTAATCAACTAATCTGGAACAATATTAGCTTCAACTGTTACCTGCTCCTCGATCTGGTCATGTTTATCCAACGCAGCTTCTACAGCATCAAAGAACTCCTCTTCGTTGATCAAACTGTTCGGTCCTTCCTTCAGAGCACCATAAAAACAGAAAGAGAAAAAAAACAGCGCTGATCAGAAACTGGAAGCTGTGTAAGTAGTCATAGGAGTATTTCAATTAAAAGGTATAGCCCAACTTCATAGTCTGGTCCTCCATAATGAGGCTTCTTCTTCAGCTCCGTCAGTGCAGCTTTGTAAGCCTCTTCTGTTCGGCGTCTTCTTTCAATTTCCTGAAGAGGACAAGAACTTTTTACACAAGGTTTTAAAGGTTCCTGTTTCAGTATCCTTCATGTCACCAAGTTTGTGAATGGTCAAATATTTTTCATACAGGGAGAGACTTTATCACAATATTCAGCCAATTTCAACTTTTAATTATAATGAAAAGATCCCTAGACAGCTCAAAATAGGTGCAAAATAAAAAAAAAGAGGTCTGAAGCAAGAAATTGGATTTTGACTGTTAATCATGTGACCATCTGAGAGGCTGCTGTCACACTAGGAAGGATGTTGGTGAAACTAAAGAAAAGCATGCAGTAAACATACACAAACTAAATTGATACAGCACAGCACAGTTATACCAGAGTCTAGTTTATAGAACACACCTGTTTTTACTATTATTTTAGTCAGTTATGAGTAACTGAGTTACAGTTATGAGTAACTGTATTGAAATGCCATGCATTCCACTTAGATAGCAATACTACACTTCTCTTCAAAAAGTAATCTTTAGCTTATCCTTCAAACAAAACTTCCCACAAAGGAATAAAGTTACATACTCCGGACTTTGTTAAACAAATATATTACTAAAAGTTGTCCGTACTTCAGCTACGCTAACAGAGTTCAAAACTAAATTACAAACATATCTGTTTAATCTAGCATTCAATAATTGGCTCTTGGTATTCGTCAAAATGGATATGGTGTCTGGCGCTATAAACATACAAACTGTTGAAAAAACAATGTGGTTCCATGTGCCTTGTGGTTCTAACCTATCCCCATCATTTATTACTCATCCTGCAGCTGATGCTGATCACCTGTTTGTTGTCCGTTACATTTTTCAAACTATTGTTTTTCGTTAGTTAGTTTCTGTTTTGTCTGTCTTAGTTTTTTTTTTTGTCTTGTTTTTTCAGGTGCAGAACCTTTCATCGATGGATCTTAAGTTTATATATTCTTTATGCTGGGGAGGTGACTAGCAACTGCCTCAGTCAGCGAGGCTCCCAGGGGCCTCACAGAGGGAACTCCTATTTACTCTATCTGACCCACACTAGGACTTTGTGAAGCTACTTTGAAAGCAACTGCTAAAACAGCGCTATATAAAAACTTGATTGATTGATTGACTAACGATGTGCAGTTATTGTCTCTTGAGTTGCACATTCTGTCTCTGTGCAATCTTTAAAATTTTCATACTATTTTAATATGTAGCTTTTGAATATCTGAAAAAATCTTTGTACGTTAGTGGCAATTATAATAAATAAAGAACCGTCCCTTTGACACGCGTGTCAGTCATATTGTGAAAATCTTTCATTTGACTCTTGTGTAGAGCCATGACATTATATGAAAAATAATTAATAGAATAATTGATAGCATTACAATCTGTCACAATTTTATACTGATATCAATAAATTCAGAGCAATTTTTCAAAACCACACACACAATTTCTCATCCCATTATTCAGAACGCATGATAAAGGGATGAAGAAAAGGTTAAAGCACTAAATTATTTGTACGAAAACCTGAAAAACTAATTCAATTATGCAAAAAAAATATATAAAAAATATAGGAGACTAGAACATGATTCATGGTTTTCACCAAGCCGAAACACCGGGAAAATTTTGCTTTATTAAATGAGGAAATGATGAACAATACAGGGAACACCAATCTGGACAATGAACTGGGAATCGTCACAAACAAGATACCGAGCTAACCAAATAACGAAGGTATATGAAGAACAGCTGAGGCCACTGTGGAACAGACTGCAAAAGAGGAATACAACAGTAAAACACATTGCTAAACAAGACTCACTGAATGACAGGGGAAACCATACAGTTGTGTAGAGCAGGAAAATGGATACTAAACAATAGAAATAGTAGGAACTCTAGGGTAAACAGGACAGGATGAAAGCTGCTAATAAAGCATTAAACAAAAGTAACAATAATCTAACTTAAAAGTAATAGTACCTTAAAATTAAGCCCAGGAATGAATTTCATAAAACTTTCATTGACCCACCTTCATTAGCTGCAGAAAAATAAAATCTGCTCTATCAGCTGTGTTTGCAGTTTTACACTTAAGCGAAAGCAAACACACCCATTTCTATGCTCTGTTCCATTACAAATGCCACAGAAGATTCCAGCACTTTGCTTCAATAGAATCTAAATAGAGTATAAGCTAACACAAAAATAGCTTGCAGTAATTCCACTTTAAAACCTCTTTTTTACATAGAAACATTTACACGAAAAGATGTTATGCCAACAATAAATGTTGAAACATTATCAGTCTGCTGTTCATGAATCTTTAGGTATAACAGATTAAATTCTGGTGAATCATTGGAAATAACTAAATTAAATCCATGAATGAAATGTATGTCAGCTAAAGTTACTGGAATTTAAGATTTTTGTCACAGACAAGAGCCAGTTTTTATGAAGCTTGACAATAACCTGGGCTGCACTAGGGCTATTTTGAAAGAATATTGAACTGTGACTTCTTTTGGGAAGCAAGATTTGAGCAAATCTTTCTCAATATATCACTATGAAAACCAAGTTTACAGAACAAACTTTTATTCACTGTTTATAACTCTATGCATGTGTTATTGTATGCAACACTTAAAAATGTAAATTATTTATCTTTAAACATTGAACACACTTTTTTTACTTTGTGTTGGGTTTGATATTTTACCAAATAAAGTAGCCTCTCTTTCCTCAAACTCTAAAATTAGTTTCATTTTTTTCCACTAAACTGCCACAGTTGAAACTTCAACTACTGTAACATAAAATATTGTCCTCTTAGACTGATACGCATAAATTCAACTTGACTCCACAATAACCCTTATCGTTGGGATTCTTTTAGAGTTGGAGGCCTGCTACATAACGTATGAAAAGGAAGATCTGGCAACTAGACAACAAAAAACACAGTTCTGGTATAATATTGAATTCAATTTTGCTTCTTGAAAAAAGAAAGGTCAGTGTAATGCTATTATCTATTAAGTTAATTCAATTTCAAAAGTTTTCGAAGTTGTTGCAAAACTCAACCAACACTATTAAACGAATGCTCTGGGAAAAGCAAATATGAAACATAAAAGAAAACCAAAGCTAAACACAATTAATAATGTGATAAGATGAAAATGCAACACAGCAAATAGCACACGGTAGTGTAAAAAATACACCAAACCTACAGTGAAGTAAGGGCTGTGTGTACACAGAGGAATCCAGTTTTCATTAACTCCCCGAAGAGAAGCACCCACAGAATCCTGCCTCGGCTTCATTGCAGAAGCCTGTACATTGTGGCTGTCCTCTCCATCAAATCATGGCTCTATTCCATTCAAAATAGTAGACATGCAGCTGGGATTTAAGCTGTTTCTCTGCACATCGTATATATCGATGGGCTGGACTACTGATGGAAAAACTTGTCTGGTGAGTGCCAGCTGAAGCTTTACACTCGGGTGCTAATGATAAGAGAGTTTAGTGACATGCCCCCACATGAAGGACACGAAAAAGAGGAATGGAATGCTTCTGGAGATACTCTTTTGTTTTACATGACCTTTGTGACTCATCTATTAATGAATGCGTTATGTGGGATACTGAGATATGTCAGATTGCATTTGTGACAAAAAACCGGCATAAAACTGTTGAGTACTCAAACACATACTCTTGTTTCAATTTCACAGAAAATTATTTACGCTTGCAAAAAATGAATAAAATGTTTCCTGTTAAACTTGAATAGCCAAAAAACTGTCGTATCTTTCTTACATCATGTTTCTGTTTCTAAATGAGGGAGAGAAAAAAAAGAGAAGAATGCTCACCCTGTGATGTGAAAAAAGATTACTGTGTTCCGCATTTAGGCGACTCATTGTAAGATTTTAAGACCTATAGTCCATTTCTGATAGAGCCTTAATTGTTCATTCAGCTTTTGTTCAGGTGTATAAAATAAATAAAATCACTTTGTAAACAAGGAACATTACAATTTTCAACCATTGAAATAAAATGTTTTCTGTGAATTAAATTTTATGTGAACTAAAAAAAGGAACCTAGAAACCTCATTTATATCTAGCCTAATCTCAGCCTATGTTTTCTATGTTGGCTATTGATCCAATTGGTTTGGTTTATTTTTATGGCAGCACTTCAAGAACCTTGAAGTCGTCATGGGATTAGTTACATTTATCCTGATTTCAGGTAGAAGCGAGTGTTGCATTTATTTTATTCTGATCGAAAACAACGTTCAGCCAAATGGTTGAGGAAAGATTTTTACTAAAGGTGTGTCTGCTCGATTTTATTATAGAAAATAGTTGGTCTATTCTTGTAACTTTGCAATATCTCACATTTTTTCCAATGGCTAACTGGATGAAATTTTTCCAATCCTTCAAAACATGACTCTTTGCTAAATGTCACTGGGATTGGTTGTTTGGCATATTGGTCAAAAGGATTACTGAGCGGGTCTAAGCCAAAGAAAGCTGCCAAATACATCTGACTTTGAAACTATGGCTAGCAAGACTATGTCGAGCCTCATTGTCATGGCAGCAGCAGTACGGGATACATCGCTCTACTATGTTTGAGTCCCAATCCTATTCCACTTTATTTCAGTTTAAACACTGCCCCACCAATCATAAATCATAAATAAATAATAAGCCCAAAATCTTTTTACACACGACACTATTTCTAACATATTGTGCAGTCCTGCTTTGTCCCTTTCTTTCGAACCCATGATGAACATCAGTTCATGTTATCCAAAAAATTTCACAACTTCATTCAAAGCTTTGACAACTTTTAGATAAATATTTTTGATGTCCTGTTGTGGTTTCTGCTGATGGAAAAAAGCAAATGCATTGCTTCTCATCCCATCACAATGGATCTAATTTCTGACAAAGTTATAAAAACCCATCAAAAGTTCATATCTGAAAAGCAAACGGTTAAATTTAGATAGTTTTTTAAATAAATTATGAAAATGGATTTATAGGATTCTGTTCAAAAGATCTGTTTAATATAAAGCTTAATATTATAATCTGAATTACAATTCTTTTGTATACCGTTTTTTTTCCAAACCAATTTCTTGATAAAGAATTTTTTTTACTCACATTCATCAAAATTGATTTAGAGCATTTTGTTAAAAATGCTGGTTTTAATATAAAACTTAATATTACAATCCGAATTTTATTTCTTTCTTTTAGCGGTTCTAAACACATTTTACTCACATTGCTCGAAATGGACTTATAGCATTTTGAAAACAAACTCACTTTTGAGAGAAAGTATAATTTTCCTCCTGTGAATTAACTGACTATCCCCTGGAGTTTCTGCCATTTGGGTCTATGTACAAGTATTTCAAAACAACTTTATCCCAGCACAGGTCATTTTTTATATTTTAGAATATAAAATATAGTTTAGAAGCCTAATAGACTTTTGGTGGGTGAAAAGTCAGTATCGAAGGGTTCTATCCCATCAAAAATGTGATTAAGACATGTTAGAATTCATTATGGGAAAACAAAAAATATTTTTTCTTTAACTTAATTACCATCCAAATTCTTAATTGGAAATAAATCAACCAACGCATTCAGGAAATGAATGCTTTTTTCCATAGAATGCATGAGTCACAGGTTGATCACAAACAGATCCATCGCGATCAGCCAAAAAATCCTCTGGATGATGATCAATACTAAAAGAACTTTGGCTTCTATCAGCTGCAACAGAAGCAAAAAAGGGCTGGCTGCAAGAGGTCATCTCACTAGGGTCTTTGTTCAAGCACTGCATCATAGCCCAGTTACTGCTGTTGTATTCTTGTGCTATCCAAGTTTTTTACTGTAAGAGCAGAATATAGTCCTTTACAATAGACAGCTCAGAATAATTCAATGATTTATTTGACCCTTGCTGCCAATGCTATCCAATGCTGCCTTTCACATAATGCAACAACAGAAAAGTTGAGGTATTAATAGAGATATATAATTGCAAACGTTTATAATTCTGCTACTATTTCTGGTACTACATTGCTACTGGTACCATCTGAAATGATGTTCTATGCTAAGCTACGCTAGAAGGGTCTATGGCCAAATATATAGAGTGGCTAAACAGATCCCAAAATTGTAATACACTTCTTATTAACTTGGGAGAGATCTAAAATGAGGCAATAATTTTACAAAAAAGTGTGTCCCTTTAAACATCAAACCCAGTTACCTTATCAAGTCGTTTCTGCCAGCTCTCCTCTCGCTTGACCAACATATCAATGCAGTGAGACAGTGTGGACAGGATTCCTGCTGTAGTGGCTTTAAATGTGATGGCTTCACCCTTAAAATCAATGCCTGGGGATGCTCTAAGACTGTTCACAGGGAACACTGAAGGAAACATCAATGGAAATAATGGTTAAATAATCAATGGTTAGAAAAAATTGCTTTGCATGCATCATCACATCAAATATAATAAAGGAATTCCACATACAACATCTCTTAGACTTAAAAAGACCACAATAATGGTATTAAATATGAGTTGTGTAAAAAAAACAGGGTTGACTCATGATCTGTTCCTGATGGATCAATGACTCAATTTGTAATTAATTTAGTGTTTCCTTACCATATGCTTTTGAGAACTTCTGTCAGTATAGTTATAGTACAAACTTTCCATCAATCATAACTGTTATGCATTATTATGTGATGTTTGGGGCAGACCTGCATGATGACTGTAGAACACCGTTGAGGAAAACTGTGTAGAACTCATTTAAAAAACATCTTAAATTTGAGCTCTTCAACATTAAGGCACATTTCAAGATATCTTTTGTGGCGGCTGATTTATAATGTAACACTTGTAATTAAATGTATTTAAAACCTGGCTAAACCACTTCAGTATATTGTGAATTTTTCAACCTCAATATTCAAAGATGCAGATGAGATACCATACCCTGTTAGACAAAAAAAAAAAAAAAAGTTTTTCAACCACGTCAGCCCTAGCATTGCTTCTCTTCTCATGAGAAGCTTTCTCTGCAAAGCCAGAGATTTAAGCTATGTTATATTTAAACATCCAAGCCTGAGGAGTACAATTACTGGTAAGTCTGCAACTTTGTTGTCATTTGACTAATGAAAAGGGATTATGAACATAATAAATGTAATAATAAGCAAAAACAATACTTTCATAAGTCACTAATTAAATAATAATAATAACAATAATAATAATTGTTTACTAGAAAGTTTCACCTCGCTTCTTTAAGGAACGGTTTAAAATGTGATAGTTCCCCAACATATTATGCTTAGATAACTTGTTTCAAAAGTGTAGTTGCTGCTGATTGTATCCAACAGTGAGATTATGGTCCCCAAATTGTGTTAAAAAAAAAAAAGAGCTCATAAAGACAACGCATGAAAAACATATAAACTTTGATTGCGGTTATGCTCAACTAATCAAATTCAAGTGTCACATTTTGTTGTAGATATTTAAACCCCTATATTATCATATATATAGCACATAATATAACATTTAAAAATATACATTAACAGCGATTATGGTGCATCCAGATATTGTCCAATAAATTAATCCTCTCAAGCGTCACAATGATTTATGGCAGGGTCAAAAGCACAAGATCACACAGCTCTAGTTTGTATTGAAAATACACATAGACATTAAAAAATGTAAAGACAAGATGAGAAGAAACACACTCACATTTCTCTTTGCTGCTGTTGTTATGGTTCAGAAGATTGTCGCTATCTGGCCTCAATGCTGAAGTATCTTCATCATCCGAAACTGTCAAATACATTTTTCTAATTAGCCCACCACTAATCAAATGTCAGTGTATATCAAAAAGGAACAATAAATGTGTCAAGAATCTGAATAAAGCTGGCATGAATAATGGGACAAAACTTAGTTCTACCATTTGTTGTTAAAAAATTACAAATCTTTTTTGTAGCTACTTAATCTTTTGTGACTGCTATCAAAAGCTTGAAGTTTTGGCACAAATTAGTAAGCACTTTTAAGGTTCTATCACATAAAATGTAACTATTTTGCAAACATTTAACTTCAATGCATTTTATTTGTCAAAATATATAGTATGCGGAGTGTGGATATGTTCAAACTGTATTAATATTATTATTAATGCTCATTTGCGAATTTTTTCAACGAAATACAATTTTTTGTCAGCTTTTTACACAACACACAATAAGTAACTTATATCCATCCTGTGACATACACTGTGCGCAATAAAGCTCTCTGTCAAATCACATTCTCGTCTATGTTTACTTTAGTTTTAAGGTGATTTTGTGGCTTTATTTCAGTTAATTTCTGAGCGGAGCCACCATCATTTCAACCAAATCATCTCAAGAAGAAGACAAAGAAGAAATATCAGTAAGAAGTCAGCGGAAGTAAATAACAGAAATTTCAGCTTCGTAGTCAGCCATGATTGATGTGCAGTATTGAGCAGTAACTACTGCAGTAACTAATAACGTGTTACTGTAACATTGCAGCTTTTTGTAGTAAGTAATACTCCAACGCAGTGGTTCTCAAGCTGTGGTACGCATACCACTGGTGGTACGCGAAGCCAAACTTCCCTGCCCACATCCAGAAACGGTCTGTGTTAATACAATGGTGTAAAAGTCAAATAAATGTGACTTGGCTGTTCAGTTCACATAGCAAAAAAAATCTTATATGTATTCGATTCAGAACCACATATGACCTGGGACAAATTTGAGAAAATCAGAATTGAGCTGTTCAGATAGTTTTAAAAATAACAGATACAAATTGCAGAGGGGCGAAAAAACAGATTTGGATCACTTTGGGCTGCAGTCCCCCGCTCAAATATGAGAAAACGAACTTGGAGTGCATTGATGTGCAAAATACATGCAAGAAGTTATTATACCATAAACTTATCAGAAGTAAAATATGGAAAGTTCTGGCAAAATTTTAATGTTTAATAATTTTTTCTTACGTAATAACTAATAATTTTTATCTAATCTTATTTCTCAGCAAGAACTATGCATTGCTAAAAAACCGATCTCCTTACTTTTGTCCCTCTGGAGATCATCTTTACAGTCAGCATCAGCACAGTTGTCGAAATATCTCTGCAGCGTGTCCACCTGTCTACAGAGAATGTCTCGGAAAGTCTCCATCTCAGCCAGTTTCTCCCGCAGACTGTAACCCTTCTGTGAAACAGTTTGTGAATAGTCAATACATTAGGGCTAGAGTCTGAAAATTCTGACATTTAAATTGTGCTGCGGAGGTGGATGTTCACCTTGAAGGAGGAAGTGGAGGCGGTGGAGAGGCCACTGGCTCCAGAGGTGAGAGATAGCAGTGAGTCATGCCGCCGAAGACTGCTCTCAGAACCATAGCCTGACTCAGCCTATGCACAAAAGACATATAAAGAGGCTTTGTTGGGTAACTTCTTCAGGATGGAATTAATCATTTATATGTTAACCTTTTATGGAGTACTAAATGGTAAAAAGGGGTCTTACAGGAGTCTTGCAGGATAAATTCAAGGTTTATAAAAGTAACTAACATGTTTAAAATTAGTTTATAGTTTGTTTGATTATTTATTTATCTCTTTATACCATGTCAACAGCAGACATTTCATGAAAAACACAAATATGTCATTATAATACTTTATAAATACACAAATATAAATTTTAGATTTTAAAAAAAAATCTAACCGCATCAGCACAAGTTTAATAAGTATTATTCAGTTAAAGATGTGATAAATAAATATCAGAATCAAAATATGGCAAATAGTTAACACAAGATCTTCAAAAATATCTGTCAAAAATGTAAATTTAATTTAGTTTACTACTTGTGCCAAAGCAAATTCTTTACAACCTCAATGTTTTCTTAACCATCTTAGCAATTTTATTAATATAACTATACACAGTTTATTTATACCAATATTATGACATGTAAACCTTAAATTATTTTTAACTTTTAAAATTAATTAAAGTAAATTTTTATGACTTGTGCATAAGACTGGAAACCTGCTTTAGCTATACAGTATCTTTGCTTTTCATTTATCGATTAATTAAATATCTTGGTGTGTTGCATTCATGCAGACAGCCTTTGGTTCAGCCCTAATGAATGCCTCTGGTTCTAAGAATGACATATGATACAAGTCATGAACACAAAGGAACACTTGGGTCACTCATTGTACAGAATAAGTTAAAAGGCCTTGGGTAGAACTACAAATAAAGACCTTGTATTTGTACTCTCCATCCCCTCAAATCCTGAATCAAAAAAAGCTTTTGGTGTTCTTAAAATCTTGGTTAAGAGCAATAAACTTGACTATTTGAGAAAATGAGTTGTACAATAATAGTGCATGGAAAATAACCAGTTTTACTTCTAAGCAACTTAAAAAAATTTACCTCTGAAAAAACACAAAACTACTATTAAAAGAGGCTCTTATGTGGCACAGACTTAACAAAATCTCCAGAAACACTTCAGATGTTTTATAACTATATTATTATACTATAATAACTAAACAAATTCCATTAATCGTTGCAGCCCTATGCCACCCAAGGTTAATATTTTTTTTCTCCATCCATTTTATCTTCACAACATGTCATTTAAAACTGCTCCTAAAAAAACGATTTTCAAAAAAAAATATTATGCCGAACAAGTAATGACTACAAAATAAGATGATACATGGTTTCTGACTTTACATTTTATAATCTTTACACAATGCTCAAACGTTTGCACCAGATGTTATGAATAAATGTGATAAAGTCTTTTGTTCCTTCTAACAGGGTGTTAAGACCAAGCGCTAAACACCCGGACAGAACGCTGTCAAACCTGGGGTGCACTTGCGTGACTCGTGTGAGGACGTTCGCTCCGAGAACAGCGGGTAACTATGCACGAGCTCACTGGGAGAGGGGTTGCGATGACGAGACCGGAGCAAACCTGCTGCTGACCCTCTCTTTCTCTCCTATTCCTTTCTCCTCTTCTTCAAAAAGTGTCCCTAAACCCTCTCAACTTCTTCCTGCACACTCCCTAGCTTTAGCTAACATCAGCACAATATCCATTTAAATCCGGTTGATTAATTAAAAATGTGTAATTTACCAGATTCAGCCACCTCAGTACCCACTTAATTCCAAGCAAGGTCGTTTTTGCTTCCACATGGGTAATAACATGAGTTATTAATTCTGGCTGGCCACAAACGGTGATATTTGTCTCCTCTATTGTTGTTGCTCATGTTCCCGCTTCACAGAACAATCATGTAACTACAAGAGCAAGCCCCTGATTGGTTGCCTCGCAAACGAACTTTTGCCTGGGTAGAAAATATTTCTACTGCCGCGATCAGTCCAGTTTGCCGCGCATCGTCTCTCACGCCATCCGCGTCCCCCGTATCGCGTGGTCCGGACCCTTTACGTCGCGGTGACGTCGCGGTGTGCCTTATCGCGTTTTTACATAGACTTTACATTGAAATCAGCCGCTCTTCCTGGATAACTCGTGCTTGGTGTGTAGGCAGCATGAGACTACATAGTGACGCCCAAGAGTAAATGGGGAATATATCATTGAACAGTGAATCAATGCTTCCTCCCATCCATGATTACACAATCAACTGCTAGCACTTTGCATAGTGGGATGATTCATTTTATGTAGTGGTCTAACAAACCACCAATGACATTTTGATTGGACAAGATACTATGTAGTGTATTGATAACATATATCCAACAATATATATGGAATCTCTAATGTGATGAGAATGAGAACTGTTTAACAGAATGAAGTTATAGCCCACCATTCGCCCACTCCAGCATCCAAAACAGGATAACCCATTGTTGCAGTCCAGAGTACTAGCACCCATCATGTCTTCTGTTTGGAGAAAAAAAAAAAAAAAAAAAACTCCAAATCAGACTTCGTCCAGCTGCTTCAAAAATTCTCCAGCCACAAAATTTTTTTATTTCACTCTCTGGGGTTCAAAAGACTTCCACCTTTTGACTCTGAATTCCCAATTACAAAGCGCCAAAGGTTCCAAGATTACTTTGGGATCTCCTGGAGGTACGAAACAGTTGTCAATTCCTTTACCAGAGAATAGGAATTTTCTGATTCTGCTTTGACATCCAATTGAAGGTGATAGACACTACACGCATCCCCAGTACATTAGTTGAAACATTCCAGAGTTCTGAATTTTATCTTTGGACACTCCAAGAATTATGGTCACAGTTCCGGACACTCCCAATGTTCTTGTTCAAACTGCAGACACTCATTGATACCAAGGTCTTTATCTAGATGCTCTCAGCTTCCTAGATATACACACCCAAAAATTCTTGCTTCTCAGTCCAAAGACTCCTAGTTCTCTTTCTGGAAAATTCCAAAGTCCAAAATTCGATCTCCATGTGGTCAAAGCAATCCCGGTTTTCTCTGGACACTCCCAGATAGTGAAGTGCTCTGATAGCAGACGATTCACCAGCACATGGTTGAGCTGGAGAGGAGGAGAGATATTCCATACTCCTCTCAGCATTTAATGCAGCTATAAAGACATTAGCCTTCGCAGAGAGCAAGAAAAAATGACATGGGCTTATAAAACCAGTGCAATCCACTCTAGAGATAGTGGGTGGGTCGGCTAAACATGTGTAGCAGAGAAAAAGAGAGGGAGGGGGAGACTTCATGCAGAAACTCCCTGCATGCAGAATCAAGCAGATGCAGAAGCTCCCTGAAGAAAGCTGTATTCTAGTCACCAACGTGCAATTTATCATAAAAGAACCAATCTAGGCAGTTCAATTGCATACAATTCAGAACACATAAGGGAGTCTTTTGGTTTCTATTGGGTGTACTCTTGCACTGCCAATCAATGTTCTCAGATCAGAATCATTTTATTCATCTTTGCGGATCCAAATGAGCCCCTTTATTTTATTTCAGATTTTTCAATGCTGTGCAGGGCTTTTAAAGCAGCTTTTAGCATGACAGAATAAAGTCATGCATTATTCATGCAACATGGACGACAGAAAGAGTAAAATGACCAGCCACTGCATCCTGCATCACCCACATACACATGTGTGTGAGGCCACCTCTGTGAATGCTGTTTCAATAAAGCACAAAAGCAGCCTCGGAGCTGCATCTTTCTGATGGTGCCATGACGAATTTCACTGGTATAGTATTCAGCAGAAGCATAGTAACTGTTGAAATATAAATTCAAATAGCAAATAACTCATCTACTGAAAATGCAAAACATTGTTGAGAAAGAACATGATTTAAAGAAAGATGGATGAATGTAGAATGTGCATGTTAGATTAATCTATCAGAGCAATTAGTGTTTGAACATTATCTGGAGTTTTGTAGCATTTTTGCATTGAAATAAAATAATCAACTTTCTGACTCAACAAACCTAACATTTAAATTTATACATGCCAGTATTTCCCCCAGGCTTATCACAACTTCAGCTTATCAAATGACAAGAACAAGAACTAATAAGATTCCAGTGTTTCAATCCGACCCAAAATACAGCGGTACCTCGAGATGCGAATGCTTCTTGTTATGGAAATTTCAACATACAAAAGGCCACACGAAGAATATTTCGCTTCCTGATATGAATACATTTTCAAGATACGAAAAACGTGCTTGAGAAATACATGTTAGACATTTTAAATTCATGCAGAAGACAACACTGGGCATTCAACATGCCACCAAATGTTCTGCTCTACTATCGATCAGTTGCAGCACTGGTGCTTTTTCATTTATTTTGATCTGTTTTCATTGTTTTGTTTTTATTTATAAAATTTATAATGTGTACTTTTAAAGATTGAAGAATCCTAGTTTACTTTTCTCTGGTTTTCCATGTTATTTTCTATTTTTTGTGTTCTTTCTGTGTGGCTTGAAACGGATTAGGTATTTTGCATGTAAAACTAAAAGATTCAGACCACCATGGAATGGGTTAATTTCATATATTGAGGTAGCACTCTATTTGATTTTAAATACACAATTAAAAAATATTCAATGAGATAAAAATATATATATTTTGGTTATCAATTCAAGAACACTTAATTTATAAGTTTAATTTAAAATTAATAATTAAAAGGTAAAAGTTCATAATATACATTCCTATTGACCCAATAGGCTGTAACATTAGCATACCATAAACATTTAATTAAAGGTGTTTATTTGTGAATACTAATTTTAGCATAAGGCCATGTTATGTTAAATTCACATCATTTGCTTCTTGGCTAGTAGTCTTTTACGGTGAAAAAATGTTAATATAGGGCAGTGTTTCTCAATTATTTTCATTTGTCTCTATCTCCTCTCTATGACTGTCTTCTACACTTCAAACTCTGCCAATAAGAGCACCATTGTCCCCTAATGTAGTGGAGTGGTATTGCACTTTATTTTAGAACAGTAAAAAAAAAATTAAAAAATAAAAAAAGCATGTTCCCCAAGGTCAAACACACCCCCCTTGACGGAGCCTCGCACCCCCCAGGGGCCCCCAATATTTGAGAAAATTTTAAGAAAAACAGTTTCCAAAGCTAACTGTAGAGGTGCTTTTTGTAACGGTTACTGAAAACAAAAGGATGGCTTTCGAACATGCAACAATAAACCATTAGGTGGAATACAGATGTTTGAGCCCTTAATGTACATCAGTAAATGATAGAAAAGCAAGAAAAGCATGTTAAATCAGTTACATATGGAACTACTAATAAATTTAAGATCATTTATTATTAATTAACATGCATTATGCCGTTTTAATTTACATTCTGCTAGTCTGGTTGCATAGGTTACACTAATCTACACAGCATCTCCCTTTTTCCCGAACTGCCTGTCCCTGCTAGTGAAATGTAACACAGCATCTTATCTAGCATACTTTATACAAATCAACTTGCATTTTGCTTTTCTCATGAATCAAACTGATAACCTATGCATTGTTAGCTGTTCACTGACCGAGCAACAGAAAAATTGCTTACAATTATAATTATGAATTTTCAGTGATGTACATGCTGTAGGATTACACATTTTAGAACTAAGCTTTTCATAATGTACAATTGAGGAGTACTTTGTTTAATTGTGCATTTAATATACGTCACTGTAATAATTATATGAAGCAGAGAGTTTTGTAATTTTGTGTTAAAACCTTTCGCCTTTGTGAATTTGATAATTGTTGTGTATGTGCCGAATGCTTCAAACATTTAGAATGGATATGCTAACTGAATTAGAACAGATGAGGTTTGAGGGACCCCTACAAAGACTTACTTCATTTACATACTTTGTCAATATAATAATTCTATGATGTTGACTTTACCCATAGAACTGTCTTCTAAACTGTTTTAAAACCCAATGCAACACATGACTTCATAAGATTTTTAGAAGACTTCAGCGTTCAATAAATTTAGATCTTGTGAAATTTAAAATCCAATGTCAACATTTGAAATCCACAAAACAAACATGATCCTAGACAAATAGTGCCTTGCTACAAAAAGTTAATTATTCAACAATCTATCCTTATGTGTATTGGAAACTTACAGCAACCTAATACAAATTATTTTATTTTAGATCAGTATCCAGTCTTTGTGTATAAACAGCATTTTTAAAATGATACAGTAAACAGCTTATTATGAACTGAAAAACTTTTTCATTAATCAATCTAATAAACATGATTATATAAACAATATCTATACTGGAAATGGAAATATACTTTCAATCAGGGTATGTTTACTTTTGTAATCAAGGTAAGATAACTATAAAAGTACATAAATGGGTCTGCTGTTATTGCTGCTGTGTGCAGTTACATGCAAGTACTGTTTACATAGCATTTGGCAGCACAGAACAGTCTGTTTGCTCTAATAGCCTTTGTATGGCACTATTTACACTATGCCTTTTATGCAAGTGTGAGATGCAGTTTTCTAGTATTGAAAAGGCAAAATATATAGAAACACAAAAATTTTCAGATCAATTAGGCTTAAAAAGATCAATTTAGTTCTTCAAAGGACTGTAAGAAAGGGGTGACTACACAATTTCAAATCACAGTTTTAATTTTGTGAAAAAAAAGGAAGAACCAGTGGGAAACCATGGTTTCACACCTACCATGGTTTGACTGTGGATAACCTTGGATCTGCTGGTGAGATTTTCCATTGCTGTCAAAAATTGGACTTAAAATGCATGTTGAATCCTAATGCCTGTTTTATTAAATTATATAAAAATGTATCACCAATAGTGAAGGTAATGTTGAATATAATACATTAATGGTCAAACTATAATTGATTAAACATTTTGCTCGATAAAAGTTATGCAGTCACTGTTGTTCTTCCATTTCCTTACACTACATTCGTTTCTTTCCTCACCTGAGCATCAACTTCCTCCCCAAAAAAGGCCACAGTGTGAAATAAGCAGACAGTTTGGCTTATATTTTTTGAAAGTGCAGCAGAATCTTTTTTACTTTGTGGGGAGGAAAAACATTGAAAACTGCCTGGAGTCATGGCTAGCTATTTAAATCACATGGAACAGAGGCAATTGCACTTTTTCCCAGCAGATGGCAGGAGTATCCATGCCCTCATAATGTCTGAAACTGCTTGTATGTTTTCTCACCAATCTCGGCTGTGTTTATTTCCTAAGATCACACTGTTCACTAACACCATCATAACCCCACAAAATGTTTCCTTCTTCTGTCTTTATGACTTGCACAGCTATCAAAAATATTCCAAAAGTCTCTTTTGAGTAATACAGGATCTCCTCAACATAGAATATAAAAGCTTCCCCAAGCAACAGGTCAACCATTTAGTTCTCTAAAAGCTAAATATCATTCACTTGCTATCAGGACATCACAAGAGTACACATTTGCAGAAGCTGTGATGAAAGAGCTCTACTTGCACATGTGAGATCTATTCAAATCAGAGCATTCCTGAGGACCCTCACTTTGTAAATCTCTCTAAAAACACGGTCCATCAATTTCTCCTCCACTGTTAAGGTCAACATGTGACACGGGTAGCTGGGTTAAAGTTTCCCAACACTATCTGCGTTATCAGTACTGCATGTGTAGAATGCAGTCATGCAAGACTTGGGAAACAATAAGTGTGAAAATGCATTCTAGGCTTAAATAAACAAGACAAGGAATAAAACAGTAGACTTAAAGCAAGATTTCTAAAAGGTAAATGATGTAATTGCACCTAAAGATATTACAATCGAACGCAATCACACTGAAATATTCAGGAGGACATTTGAGAAGCATTCCAGACACGCCTGAAAAACGTGCATTTGTTTTGTGCAACCAAACGTGTGGATTGACTTCATCGCTGAAGATTTGAAAATGAAGGTGAAGGTGTGCAATAGTATACTGTGTTCTGGATGTGATCTGAAGAGTGAAAGCAATGCTCTGAACAGATGATGCTAAAAGTGGGGGTATACATATTTACAGTGTGCTCCTTCTGTTCCTAGATCTCAGAACAAAGCTATAACACGAACAACAAGTCCTTCTGCTGTCAGTATCGGTGATACAACATTCGGAGGGTATTTGACAACAGTGTTTGAAGGGTGTACATGGTAATGTTAGAGTGGTATAAACCAATGAAATGTAAGTATATTCTGCACATTTAATTAAAAAATAAGTTAAGATTCAAAATTAGAGCAAAATTCTTCCCCACACGAACCTGATTTTTTTTTTTAATTCGAGTTTTTCTTACCCTGTTTACAAAATAATTGCATCCACACAAGCACGGGTCAAAAAAGAAATAAATACATTCACACTAAACCGGGTGAAACATTCTTAAAACGCTGTAGAGATTGAGTCTACCCAGTAGAGGGCAGTAGATTGGTCAATCCTGACCAATCAGAAATCTTCTTTCAGCTCCGAGGCATAGCTGTGCACACACAAAGATAAACAAAAATTTCCTCGCCAACCCTTATCAAAAACTGTTTTACTCTCAAAACTTCCTCATTTATCTGAGACTCAATCAGTTCTTTTTCAAAACTGGCACTTTTTGTGTCTGTCAGGTGAACGTAGACGAAATATTAGCAACATATTGTTGCAGTTTGGCTCGTCTGTTCTGTGATTAAATAAGTTATTAAATATGCTGTGTGCTTGTGTAGAGCAAGCATGCTGTACATTTCAGAAGATATGTTATAACAATGAGAAGCGCAGCATAATGCCCTCTCTGTCCCCATTAACCATCTGGAGTCCATTGAGCAAATGCTGCTGTATCCGTTAAAAAAATGCTCTCATGACTACGTTAAACTCCACCTGAACTAGTATTTGCAGGGTTATGTTTCCCAGACGAAAGCGTAGTGTTTCCAAAAGAAATCACTTTGGTCAGCATTTTCAAATCAACTCGATTGCAGCTCGAAACACTGGTGTGGACGTGCACCGTAACTGCGTTAAAAATATGTGGTTACAAAAGTACGGGTATGTGTTGTCAGGTCTTGGAGATCAAGAGAGAAATGTGGACCCAGATTGCCTGAATGTTTAAAGAAATCTTTATTTGAAGGGACAAAAATTAGCTCAGTTTGGCAAACAAAGTAAAACCCATGAGGGGTAAAACAATATTAAAACTAAAACAGGATAAAAAAGAAAAAGCATAAAACCTACTCAGCAATGGTGAGGAATCAACTTTAACAAATAAATCTTGTCCATCAACAGCACACCAGGAATCAAGCACAGAAGAAAAACAGAAAAACAGAAGCAGGCTCATGAAGGTGAACCAATTAAACATAACGAGGGAAAGGCAAGCGTAGTAACTGAAAGCTCTAACTAGAAAACAAGGGTGGGGAAAGGTAGGAAAACAACAAAAGACCATATACTCCAAAAAGACAATTCAAATCAAAGATGGCCAGCATCAGTCACATGACCTGAGCCATGTGGCAGGAGGTGGCAAAGGAAAAGAGAAACAGAATAAACAAAGTCATAAAAATGAAACAAGCTACAATCGATAAATACTAGATCATGACATCTGTGGACAGGGCCTAAGAATGGTACACTACCCCTCCCAAGTCAAAAATAATTCAACATAAGAATTTACACTTATATTTAATAACAAATAAAGTATATGCTTCATTTTACATGTGCCAAGACCAGACTATGGGGTATAATTGAGTCAAGTGAATTATTAAATAAGTTTGTGATCTATAAATATATGTGAAGAGATATATACACAAATAAATACACATTTAAGAATTAAGACACTCAAAAAGACAATTTTTTTCAAGAGTCAGAAGTACAAGTTACTTTATCTGTACAAGCAACAAGTACTAGTTAATTTGTGGATTTGTTACTTTACTTTTGTGGATCTCACAAGCATTCGTAAACCAATCAGATTGCAATGGACTGGTATCTTTCTTATCCAATCATAGCAGAAGAGAAACTTGCGGTGATCAGAATGTCTGATACACAGAGTGGAGTCAGTTAGATAGGTCATTTGATCATCTTAATAATGACCAAACACTGACATCACTCTAAAGTCTAAATATAGTTTTTGATGTCAGTTTATCACTTGCCAATTCTCTTGAACTCAGACTTCTTCCACATCATATCACATAAAAACAAAATAATTTCGCAGTTTGCATTAACCGCCTTCTCGGACCAGCTTTTAGTTGCCTGTTTATGAAATGCAGTCATAGTCACTTCTATGCTGCCTTCATGAGGGAGATCAAGAGTTTGACACCAAGTCAAAAGCTATGAGGTAACAAGCTGCAATGAAAATGCTCAAATATTCCAAAGAAGCTCATTGTGAATTCAAAACACACATCCCACAGCAGCTTCAAAGAAAATCAAACACTGGTTTGAGTTTTGACAGCTGCACTTGATCCCTTAGCGATGAGAGCCACTAGTTCAGAAGAGAAACCACCAAACATATTTAGTTTCTTCTCTTAAAGGCTCTACCTTATGAAGCTCTATGGTGTCGATCCACTGCTGGCGGAGTAAAGGATGTTCTGCCCTCAGGTACCAGATGCTGTCGTTCACACTGATGTCAAAACGGCATTCGTCAAACTCATGAGGCTAAATCACAAGAGGAAACCAAGAACCATAATGATCAACAAGTCAGGAAAAACTACAAATATTTCTGTTTATTCAACAAGCTTGTGTTATATTTTCAAATCACTTTTTCTTGCCTGTCCTGATTTTCAGCTCCTACACACCACACAGGATTAGCATTATTTGAAAAGGGTCAATGAAGCTCAAATAATTATGATGACAGAACACTTTAACTGCATGATAATCTGGTTCTCTAACTAACTAACAGTCTATATTCTATGCCTCAAAAGTGTAACTAATTTTACAAGTGTGAAATATAATGAGAAGCAAGAAGCAAGAAAACAGTTCCACAGAAAGCCTTTGCAATGACGAGACAAGTTACTAAAGACTATCAGGGGAAGAAATTTATTTTTATTAGAACATAAAAACAGAAGTAAGCTTTAAAGTTGTTAAACTTGCTCAAATGCAATGGTTGAATCATGGGATGCTGCTCTTTTTTGTTTATGACTACACGATTCTTTTAAAGAAATATTTTCTTCACATGCTACAATGTCACAGAGCAGTTTGTAGTTAAAGAGTCTATAACTAAAGCAAAGGCCATTTTTCTGTCATGCTAATTAAAATAGCTAGCAATGGAGATCGTTAGGAGCTTTTGGAGGACAGCTCTAATCAGAGATAGAGCAGTGATCCAAAGCAGCAGCAGCGTTTGACGAACATTTGTTATTTTTCAAAAAGAACCAAACCCACAAATTCCAGAGTTGGGTGATATCAAAGACTTCCAGGGTTCTTAACCTCCTTTCAGATGTTCGAAACTATGCAGATTGTGATTGACAGGGAAATGTCCTGTGATGTTATCATAAGCAGACATTTACTGATAAAAGTACATCCTCTAATATACACCCAAAATTCTCCAGGGTAAACCATTGAGAATAAAAGTGCCGTGTTCAACACAGGTTCTTTCTTTCTACTTCCACATTAAAAAAAAACTTTCAAAGAGAGATGTGACGCAAGAAGATCACTCAAAGTCTTCATTGATTGAACACAGTCTTGTCTACAAAGTACACAGGGCTTTGATATGTTAGAGTTTACTTTGATTTTTTTTTAAGAAAATCTAAGTATCGAGATGTGGTCTAGCAGGAAGTTTACTTTGGACTCACTTTCATTTTGTGCTCTTTCTAGCTTGAAAAAATCAGGCTATTCAAGAGAAACCCCCAAAACAAGTACTACAGCTTTTTGCTTACTACAGCACTGCATCACTGGTGGGAAGCTCAAAAGTTAAGATATCTTCAAACTTTGAAACACTTCATCTCTCAAGCCAAGATAAGCCCTCGATAAGGAGAGCAGGACATCTACATAATGCTTACCGAGATGATCGCTTTGCTGAGACAGATGGAGCCTCTGCAGCCATACTCCTTCTCATCTGCTGACCTGTAGTAGCTGAGAATATTCCCCTTCAGCACAATCCAGCGGCCCTGCCATCCATGAATGTAGTTTGTCCACTGGGGATGAACAACAAAGAGTCACTTATTCCAGTCATGTGCTTTGTACTTATCTCTGCATGACTCCAAGTAACAGCAACTTAAAGATTAAACCTTCTTGAGGGTTAACAGTTCAAAGTTCAGCGAGTGACTTTACCAGAAAATCTGCCAAACAAACAAGAATTGAGTCTCAAAACAATATAAGAAAATGTATTTATACCCTTTGTAAAGAATCTCTCTTAATGATATATGGTTTACAAAGGTGCAAGAAAAGTTCCTTTTTGCCATTTGAGAGGACTAAGACAGTGTTTCCCAACCTTTTTACCTGGGCCATGTACATACACGAAAATGAGCACTTTGCCACGCGATAGCCAGAAGTGCACCTTGGTGTGTAGCAAGAGAAATTGGTGCGCTTCATCCTCACATCATTGCAGAAATAATATCTGGTCGGTAGGACAAGCTTTACTGAAGTTTACAACCTTTACAACTGTTGCCAGTGTGTCACTAAGGACTCCGGACAGTTTTTTATATTGGCTAGTGTTTGGCGATGGATAATATGGCGGACGATTACACAGTGTGGGCTCTTTATAATCAAATGGCTGTTAAATCCCTTATTCCTACTGATCATAGCGGCAGCCAGAAAGGAGAATCCTCTCTGATTGACTGAAATTTTACCAGTTTGTAACTGGTGTATGTTTTGAGCGAGCGTGGGTTTTAGGGCATGTATTGTTCCGAGAGAAAACAAGATCTTCTTGTTTACAGTCAAAATTTGCTGGCTCAAAATACATTTTCTACATGAGACAAACATTAAATTCACAAAATGCAGCTCACACATGTGCAAATCTTTTTTTTTTGTCAATTATAGTTATCAAAATCCCCCCCCCCTACCCCAAAACACACACACACACACTTCGTATTGCGCATCAGCTGGGAGAGCATGCGGTTGGCCCTTGCGTATGCCCAATATTAAATTTCAGACGATGGATTCAAACATTGGCGAAATCCCCTGTTTTTGTTAGTGTGATGGCCAAGGATGTTTCGGTTAGCTAGTAGTAATCATTGTCATCAGACCACATTGGAACATTGATCAGAGCAAAGCCAACATCTACAGCAGCAATAGATATATATGTATGTGTGTGTGTGTGAGTATAAGGTAAATATAACCTGTCACTAGAATGACAAAGCGCAGACCTATATGAACTTAATGACAAATCACTTTGTCCAGAGCCTTCACAACAGGTAATTCGCCAACTCGATGCTCGACTATAAAAATGCTGGGTGGAGCATACTTGCCTCAGGGTATATGAACAAACTCCCCCTTAAAATGGCTGTGATTGACATCTGGTGATGCTGAGAGGAAGCAGAAAACTTTCAGGACAAAGCTCTAATACAGTGGCTCCGCCCACTCCTTTTACAATTATTTATGAGCATGTGCAGCTTCTTTTTAACTGTTAAGCTCTTTCACTTTTTACGGTCAATTGGAAAGAGTACTTCAAAGAAAATAACAATTCGATTTATGTCAACAAAAGCTGAACAGTAGCTTTCAAAAACTTTTTCAAAAAATGTGTAGGATTAGTATCAGGAAAGTAGTAGGATTACGCAGGACCCAGTTGAAAGCATTATTGTTTATGAATGGTTTTGACTTATATTAATTAAATTTTGTCTCCATGTCCTCTAGCCGTTCTTTTCCTCCACTGTAACTCAAACTTAAAAGTGCCATTTCATGCCCTTTTAAATAATTTATAATCAATATATCCCCCCTCTGCACCCTAATAACGCTTAAAAAGCAGTGTTTTTTGTAAACAATGTCTTTGAATCAACTCAAATGGTTGTGTACTGCCAAACTAGCACGGTACATCATGTTACTCTCACTGTTTCCACCTATTGGGTTGTTCTTGTTGGCAAAAAAGAAATACTCCCATTTCAAAAAATATGTTCATCATCTGGCAAAACAAAAAACACATTCGGTCAAAGACATCCAAAAACAAACTTTCTTAAAATAGCTTATCCAACATTGTTTTATACACCATATGCACATTTTTCATGGAGATGAGCCTGCAATACACAATACTATTTGAATCAAGAAGCATGTTTTCGCCTAAATATTTTAATAATCCAAACGAACCTATTACAAATTTATTAGATTTTTGGGTTAAAGACTGTTAAATGTGTTAAAGTTCTCTTTCGAGATTAACATTAGCTGAAAATGCTTATTTTTTGGAGATTGCTAACATTTCTGTTGGAGTCTCTAAATTAGCTACACCAGTTCAAACGCGCAGGACGCGGCATTATTTTAATACAAAAGGGTTTATTGCTTTTAGAGAGCCATGAATTCCAAACATGTGACGTGAGAGTATTGAGTGAAATCTCAAGTTTCAACTTAATTTTACGTACCTTACTGAGGGATCCACCGAGCTCACCCACCAGCTCTGCCTCTGGGTCCAAATCTTCTTCTGAACCCGACGAGCTGCAGTCCGACATCGGGATGTATAATCCGAGACACCCGGGTTTGTCCTGTTTCTGGTCTTACAGCACGAGTCGCGATTTTAAACAAAGACGAACTGTGAAGTGGTCGGATGTAAACAGAGCCAGGTGCGAGAGCCCACCCTCCTCCTACTCCTTCAGTATCAAACTTCTGATCAAACTAATGACGACACAGACGAAAATCGATCCAGATCTTCCTCGCGTTTACCAATGAGCCCGGATTTATCACGTGACCAACAGGAACTGAAATTAAATCTCGACGCTTCAAGTTTACTGCCCAAACGTAAAGTATTTACATACAGCGAACGCTGCCTGCTCTCGCTCCACACGTTTCACCTTTCACTTCTGGGGATTTAAAGTTTGGGGTTTTAATGTCGCCCCCTTGTGGTTGTACGGAACACTACATAAACTTTCATCAACACCGCTTGTTTGAGGAGCCGGCTGCAGCTCAACCTCATCACTCATTAATAAATATTTTCACAAGCTTTAACTTAAATAGATTTTTAAACGAGGAAATTATACTCGAGTATATTTTCACTGAAGTAGCAGCACTTTTTACTAAAACATTTAGTTTCCACCCCTAATGTGAACCCTTGGTGATTTTCTTTCTTTTAAATGTTTATATATTTATTAATTTTGTTCTTTAATTGTGTGGGCCCTTCTGTTGTGTACGGGTCAAATCTGAGTGATTCACAAACTTACAACACACATAAATATTGTGTTTTACATCTGATTACCTCAAGCGGCTGAACAAACGGTCAGGTGTTTGGACATGTTTTAAGGGGCACTGAAATTCAACCAAAGATAGATGGGGATTTCCCGGAAGTGGAAGTCTGGTTAGTAAAGTTCAAGCCCCAGCCCCAGCTATGGCTGCTCTCCCCTAACAAGGATATGGCCAGAACAGGAATCGGTGTGAGCTCTG
This sequence comes from Danionella dracula, assembly GCA_900490495.1. NCBI lineage: Eukaryota > Metazoa > Chordata > Actinopteri > Cypriniformes > Danionidae > Danionella > Danionella dracula. The sequence goes on along the minus strand of UELW01000522.1, from coordinate 8,544,800 downwards.
TGCGCCGCAGAGACAACGAAACAAGCCTGAGATGCTGCAAATGCCTATGTTTGTGAAGCTCACTCTGGCCTGAGAGTCACATGATACTCATGTGCATGAATTCACACGCACGCACACACACGGCTTAATTTTGAATTTGGTTTTTGAGTTTCTATTTATTTTTTACATTATGTGTGTCTTTTTTTCTCGGCTCTTTTTTTGAGAGATCTAAAGTTCACATCTAAAGAATGTTAAATAAAACATAGTGGTGAAAAAAGTTTTTTTTTTTGTGCTAATTCAAGAGCAGTTTAAACAGACCTGTCAATTTTGAACAGGAACACTAAAGTAAGTAGTGTAGGATGTGAAAAGGACAGTAGGGTTTATTAGTACAATTTTAATTATCTAATTGTACTACGACTGCTTAATGAATGCTTGAAGTTGAACTTTTGTCACCAATTGATTGATGTTTCATGCTGTATTTCTGGTGATTTGTTGTCAATAAAACAAATAAAACTTGTTGATTGACCATGGATTTTATTAAAAATCACCTCTACCTTGTATCCCCTCATACACAACCAAATCCTGTTGAAGCTTGAACAGTAGGTCAGTCCAACCCCAAAAGCCACTCCTCAATGTCTCTCTCAAAAGCCTTTGCATGTTTTTGCCAGTCAATATGCCATCTCAAGTTAGCAATAACCTGAGTATAACTATCTCCAAGACTTAGTTTCCATTTTCCAAACTGCTGTTTGTTGTAGCACTGCACAGTTTGAGAAACACTGGGATAGTCCACAATGCTGTGCAGAAGCTTGTCCATGTCCTGACACACTTCAGGGAAATGAGTGGCAACGTTTCTCAGTTCGGATTTATCACTGGACATGTCTGTTAGGAGAAAATTCAAAGGCCTTGAATTAGGACAGTTGTGATATATATAAACCCTAACATGGCATCAGATATCCCTGTTGTGTGGGACATATTGGCACAAGAACACAGAGTATGTTGAAAATATGTCGCCCTCTTGAGAAGAAACTCACTAAAGAGCTGTGGAGGAACACTCAAGCCATCTGCATATGCAATGTACTTCCACTCATCCATCCTCAGCATGTAAGTGGAAGCATTGGCATTGCAGCCATGATACTCGCTGAAGACCCAGGCAGAGCGAGGCGAGGCTGAAGGAGCATGGGCTCCTGAAACCAGAGGGATCAGTGAGTGGCCACTGAGACCCGGTGGCTGTGGGACACCAGCTAGATCTGACAGAAAAATATAGCAGGTGGAAGTCAATTCATCAGTGTTTGCAATACATGGCTTTCTTCAATTAAATGACATTTTATCTCAGTCACTGTCAGACAGATTATATATATATATATATATATATATATATATATATATATATATATATATATATATATATATATACACACACACACACATAATCAAAGTATTTGAAGATGAGTTTTATCTACCTGCAGTTTGTTTAAGACGTTGAGATTTTAACTGCACAATGTAAACCCTGTAAAGTAAACGATGCAGATGTTTACTTTATTTAAAAGTAGCTAAAATGGTCTCGAAGGATTACCCACCCAGCAAACACTCGTATGTCTTTACATTTTATGCCTCATTTACAATCCCTCATTAAAGAATATATCTATCTTGATTTTTTTTATTTATCATTTCTTAGTTCAAATCAAAGTTTAAGATGTCGTGGGAGACTTTATGTCTGTTTTGTTTTGGTTGCTGACTTGCTGTCAATACTTCTGTGTCATAAACACTGTAAAAGTCACACACGCACACAGAGTTTAACAGAACCAATACTTCTGTAACCAATCAGCACTCTTACCAAGCACAGTGGGGTATATGTCCACTAGGGACACAGGCTGGCTGATTTCCCTGCTGGGCTTCACCCCAGGCCCCATTATAAGCAGAGGGACACGAGAGCTGCCCTCAAACATGGACATCTTATAGAACTGCCTGTGCTCCATGGCCAGGTCCCCATGATCTGCAGTGAAAATCACCACTGTGCTGTTCAGTAGCCCACTATCTCTGAGAGCTGCCAGCACCTCACCTGCACACACACGATGAACTCAGCAAACATATGTCAATATCTGGCAAACCTAGCAATCACTTGACAATATTTTGAGCCTTTAACAGTGTTCAAAAGCGTTTTGTTAAACTCGACTATAACCATTATTTTTACCATTTTTAGTTTTCTTAAACTTGTGTTTACCATCACTTTTGTGTTTTTTAGGATTTATCAAAGTTTTCTCAAACTCTGTCAACTCTAACCATGACTTTTAAATTTTTGAACATTTTCGCAGACTATGACATCCTTAAACACCATTTTTACAATTTTTTTTTGTAGTTAGAAGCATTTTCTGAATCTCTGGCAACTTCAACAATCATTCTTATGCTTTTGAGAAGTTATGTGTGTTCACTAGCACCCTTACAATCATGTATACATTTTTAAGTCTCATGTCAAACTCTGGCAACCCTAACCTTATTTTTATTTACAATTTGGAGTATATATATATATATATATATATATATATATATATATATATATATATATATATATATATATATATATATATATATATATATATATATATGAACCTTTTATCCAATGGTGGCAACCCTAATCATGACTTTTATCTTTTTTTATGTTCACATCAGAAAAGTATGACCTATAAAAAAAAAATTTATGTACCGTTCAATTTTGGCTTTTTGCATTTTAGCCTTTAAAAACATCAGTGAAACCGTGTTTAAGCATTTTGTGCATATGGTTAGGATTTAGTTTTTGACTGAATTGACATACTTAAATTTGCCCTGATTATGAGATGAAACTATGAAAAAAGCCTTTATAAAACTTTTATTTAAAAAAGTTGTATTACTTAAGAAATAAAACGCATTAACACAATTTTTTCTTGAAAAAACCAATATAACACTAAATTATGTTTTGAGCTACAATGAGATTAAATTATTTGAGCCTTTGGAAGCATGACTATTTATGTTCTCAATAAACATCAAAAAAGCAGTAAAAAAAAAAAAAAGACATAAAAAAAAGTGTTATTTACCCAGCATGCTGTCTGTTTCTGCACACATAGCATAGTAAAATGCTCGTATTCTCCGAATCTCCTCTTCTGTGAAGTAGCCACTGCAGTTTTTGGTAAAGGTGGAGTAGTAATCCACAGGGTGCATGTCTTCAAACCTCAACCACTTTGGAACAGATACTTGATTGTATGAAACCTGTGAGAGAAAGCAGTGCACGGTCAGTGAAGCAGGTGACTGACTACAGCAATTATTGACCTGTTTCTATCTCAAGTTCACATTAATGAAATTCCTCGACTGAGTTAAAGGTGCAGTACTGTATGATGTATTTTTACAAATTCAAAAAAAAATTTTCAGCTATGCTTGTCACATGAAGCATTTTCTTTTATTTAGTGGAGCAACTGATCAGAAGCTCGAATTCTCAAAGGAACGGCCAGCATGTGATTTTGACTGCTCATATGCAAATGCTGATTTAGGGTTAAAACTGAGTGGTGACCTTTGGCTTTCTCTCTCTCAATGCAACTTCGTCATCTGACCACTCCAGATGTGAGCAGGTTTCATTGACAACAGTGTTAAAAATGCCACACTTTACAGCCTACAGGTAAATTACTTCCCATGCTCCATTATTTTTTTTATACATATATTTTAAGATAATTTTGGTGATTTTTATAACTCATTTGTTTAAGACATTAAGACTTAAAGTTTTGTATAATTAAGGGTGGTGCTACCCAAGCAATCACCAGCACTAAAGTCTCGTTCTTCTCTGATCCACCAAATCACTCAACTCAACTTTTATCTTTAATGTACTTAAACAGCAAAAAACGTTGACAAAAAGTACTTACAACAAAAAAACTAAAAACTCACAAATGAAACACATGTGTATATTGATTACATAAAACAACTTTGCTGTGTCAAAGGCCAATGTAAAAAAAGTGAGTTTTTAAAAGGGATTAAAAATAGTTTGTGTGGATTGCTTGCCATATGTACAGTTACAACGCATTCTATCCTTTTGATGAAGCCAAAAAAACAACAACAACAAACTGTGCCATAAGAGACGAGGCAAAGTGGCACAGTGGTGTAGTAGGTCATCCTGGAACCGAAGGGTTGGCGGCTCGATCTTAACCAAATGCATTCTGCCATTGTGGCCTTGGATAATGATCTGATAATTGTAAAGCATCTTTGATTGTCTAGAAAAGTGAAACATAAATTGAAGGCAATTATTATTGCAATTATTATAAGGGTTACAGAAGACAAAAACATAGTTTGCAGACGCACGAGGGAAGATACAGCAGCTCGTCCCAGCGCCAGAGATACCAGCTGACGATGGACGACCAGAACTTTGAGAGGAGAAAAGAGTTATGCTTTGAGAACCAACAACAAACTTTATTCTACATTGGTTGAGTACTGTTTTACTTCATGATGAATATTTTAATTGAACACCATAAAACAATGTATAATAGGGTACGTATGGATGGCGTCATGCGTACTACATCTATGTTATATCCATTCAATGATTCAAACAGGCTAAGAGACAAAAAAGTGAATTCAAAGGAGATTTATATTTACCCAATCTACTCTATTTTTTACATTTAGCATGCATAGATTTTTAATTTATAAATAACTGCAGGTTATAATAGGGTGAATTTAGCATTCAATTTATTTACAAGCACTGTTCTTTTTTTATTAGACAAAGTAACCTGCCTTGTTCAGCCAATACGGTGAGGTACGGAAGGTGGAGCCCCCGGCTGTGGGTCCAAGGGATTGAGTTTGGTAAGGATGTGGCAGGTTTAGGCCAAGATAAAGAGCAAACGACCCGGAGAGGGATGAAGCTGTGTTCTGGATCCATTGGATGGCAGCATCAGTGATGTTCCAGTCTTTCCTCATCACCCTCTTTGTAGAAGCATCCCCCACCAGATCTGTAACTGGGCGACCTTCTTGTGTCAACAGAAAGGGGACGTCTCTGGTCCATGCCTCCACACGATTGCTAAAGAAAATTTGTTGATGAACAATGAACTAACATAGATGGAAATAAAAGTGTATAGTTTCAGTAAAAAAAAAAAATGAATATGCTTCAGTGAGTTGTAAAAGGACCATGAATTTAGCAAGTGATGCTCTGTTTCTGTTTATTCTTCATTTTTGAAGCATAAACAGATACTTTAGATTGTAATTTTTGATGTATAACCAAAGTATGTCAAAGGTAGTAGGACTACGTTTCCATCAGGGTCATCACCTGGCCTGGGCATTCGGGCTTTGGCCCTAAACATTTTTAGTCTTTAGCCACGGACAATTTCAGTAGAAATGCATTAGAACTAACAAGAGATGTAGATTCAAAGGTTCGATTTTTCTAGCTCAATGCTTCAGGATTTGACCTCTTCAAATAAATGCATTGTGTCTCAATTTAATCTTACTAATGTAGGCAACAAACTACAAAGCTGTTTTAGTTTTTTTATGCATTAAAACTTCCAAGACTGTATGTTGTGCTGCGAATGCTTAAGATGGAGGAGGGTCTTGGTTACATATAAATTAATTGCTGCGTCCCAATCCAAACACTTATCCTAAACCCTTAAAGTAAATACTCTTCTGTACATACTTATTAGTGTGCACGATCTGGGACACACTAAACTGTTACTTGATGAAAGTAGTTATGCCAGGTCATAAATGCTCCTTTATCATGTCTTCTTTATAAAACTCTCTATAGTGCTATTATTTATTTCTGTGCTTATTCTTTAAAAATGAGTCGTATCCCAGGCAGAGCTAGCTAGTTTGGATCCAAGAGTAAACCTCTTCCACTCAAGTGCAATGGATTGTGGGCAATATCCACAGAGCATTCCTCGATCTGCATTTCAGACTGCATTTCAGAATCTAACTAGAATCAGTACACATCTGGGACACACTCAGATAATTTTTTATGTATAGTATGGTTTAGGACACACTAATTCTCAATTTAACCCCAACAAAAGTGTGAATAGTGTACATCAGGTAATCTGTGTCCGAGTTTGATGCATGTAAAAATTACTTTAAAATATTTTTTTAATGTTGTGACGCGTAGCTGAACAGAGACAAATTTGTTTTAGACACTCTAGATGCGTAAAATAAGGGGTGCGGGATGTACTGAACTTTGCAATAATTAACCCACTAGTATATAACATTTTGCATGCTTCATATAAATTAGAATATAATGCAACACTAGTCTGTGTGCAATCAATACTAAATTTTTAAGTTGTAGGGTAGCTCTGAAGGGTGAAATGTGTAATGAACTCATTTGGTTGTGATTTCTATGATCCTGGGTGTGTGTGTGTCCTATCACACAAGTTACTCAAGTGTTCTCAGAAACCATTGGGAATGAAGAACATTTGAGATCTGGTGCCAATGTATACATTATTAAGAAGCACTTAGTTAACCAAGTTAGCTACGTAAATAAAAAGGAACTAATTCAAGTTTTAGTAGTAACCATCTATGAGTAGCCTTTGTCATTTTGGCTGCTACTTAAAGACTGGAACTCAACATTTCTGGAGATTGTACTTAGTAAAGGAAGAAGTTCCTAAAATTGGAAAAATGTTACATGTTAGTATTTAACAGATGAGTGATAACTGACATATTTTTGGGCTATTACTGAGAGTGTTTTGATCCCTGGCATATATAGCTCTGCTATGATTCAAAGATACCACAGCGCTCAGTAAAGCATAGAAATCAAGCTTTTGATCTGGATGGGATCCCCTTTAAATACTTTTATAAGGACTTTATTAAGGGCCTGGGCTCACCCAATGTTCTCCTGATTTCCACAAAGCTTTAGTGTATTGACACAAAGCTCAATATCTGATGATATATAATCTTGATATGAGTAAAAATTCTCAAAACTCCCAAGTACTCAAATAAAAAAAACATTGTAATGTATGTTGGCTATTTTTTGTCAAATTATTAGTGTTTTGCCATTATGAGAAAATTCTCATTTTACCATGCTACAAATAAATGCCAGGCACAATATTTTGTTGACTTTTGAGTGTCTTTTTGGTCAAGAAATTAGTCTTTGATTGATTTACTTTTAACATGAACTTCCTGTGCGTCATTTACATAAAAAAGAAATTTCACTCTAACCCTTCCTCAGACGGCACAGGCAAAACATTTCGGATTTTGCATTAACACATGAAAGTCTTCACTTACAGGAATACAACAAAAATGTGGTCAAATCTCAGCATAATTTTTTCACCAAACTTGTGAATCATCAGAAGGCTTTTCCTGGTTTGAGTATTTTCAGGCTGAATTAAAACTTGTGTCACTGTAAATGGGAGTGCCTTGAGAATTTATTTGTAAAACAAGCTACAACAGGTTTAGGTGAGGAGTGGAACGGGGTGACGGGGTGTGCCTAGAGGTGATTCATCGGGGCCGTTATGCATGCATTTAAATATATTCAACTAAATAGTAGAAAATACACTATTAATATGATAACTTTTATTTAGATTATTTAATATAAATGATAAATTATTTAATAATTCAAAAATTTTAAGATTTGATTGGTCTTGCTAGAATATCTTGTGCTCTCTTCTAAAATATTATTTATCAAACTAATTTGCTATGCAATATATTGTTTAGCAAAGTTAAAAGGTAATTCCAATCATTATTTGGAAATATATGGGAAACCTATGATCAACAACCAACTCAAATCTAAATAGGTTAAATCATAATTTCTCCTGACCATAGAGGACTCAATATCTGGTGACTCTTGTATAATATGTAGCAATGCTTAGAACAAAAGATGATTTGACACTTTTAGGAAAATCATACAATTCAAGTCCTTCACATGCTAACAGGTTGCTTTGTTTGCTTTCAGAAAATGACACAATAGTGGCCTTCATAAATAAACAGGCTGACTGTAAATGAAGACTTGTAAGACGAGCCATGAATCTATTTGGCCACGCATATTTTGTATGCAGCTTCTGTAAAAGTATCACATGATGTGTATAGCGCTATATTGAGAGAGATACTCAATATGTATCTTATTGTTTGTCTTGCGTATACAGATCCCTGCTTTGGATGAAATAAACATATTTCAAATGATTTAGAGTTCTTCTTGTGTCAATCATTATCTCCTGAGCTCAGCACATCCTTCTCACTAAATCCATTGCACAGATGATCTCATTAAACTTCTCTCAAAAGACATCTAAAAAGATTGTACTAGCAATCGGCAGACTACTACAATCTTTCACCGACTAAATAGTTCTTCTTTTTTTTTGACCCACCATACGGAAGTGAAATAAATCCACATTAAGTATGTTAATCTATTACAAATTATAAAAAACATTCTAAATGCATTTATATGGAATATATGGGTAGGATTTCAAAATAAAATATTTATATGTTTTTTTAACAAATTTATATATTTTTAAAAATACATTTACTTGTAAAATGTAATGAAGACGTATTAATTATTTGAGTATTAAATATATACATCTAAATCATAGAAAATAGACTTACACTATTTATATGTCACAACATTTTTTGATTTTGGACCCTTGTAATATTTCCAATCAATTTCTAAATGCTGGCTTTCCTGAATCCGGCAACCCCGGAGATCTTTTTTTTTTTTTAAGAGACTTCATTCAACAATTGTACATTTTACAGGAAAGTAAATATCCATTCTAAAAAACAATCAATTTTATTACAAATGGCAACCCTGGCAACCATCGATACGTCATAAAAGGTCACCTGACAGAGTGATGTCCTGAAGTGTAGTCTAGCTTCCCAATGGCGTGTGTTAGGTACCCATTTTTTCTTAAAAGATCCATCCACGTCGTGGCATTAGAATCAAGACATTTATAATTGTTCCAGGATTGAGTCAAGTGGACAAATAGTCCACTCCACATGGCTGCCACGGTAGAAGAGGTTAAGATAGTTAGCTTCTACTGTACACAACACTATTTAGATGCATTTAGAGGGTGTGCATTGTAATACCTGCCCTGGACGGACAGCAGATGGGGGAGTTGGTGTACGAGTGGAGAAAAACAGAGCCCAGTTCCCTCATGTAGTTGATGTAGGGCAGCTGTACAACTTTATTATCAGGTTGGAATGTTAGCCTGCCATCCTTCACAGTAAGAAAACAAGTAAGCTAAGTCAATCCATCTAAACAAGTGTCTAGTATAGCACTGCATACGGTTTTGTAAAGCCGTCAATATATTTGTAATTGTGCTACTACGAAATAAAACACTCACAAAAGCATCACACATGATTATGACGATGTTTGGTCGGTCATGTGATGTGGAGTCCAGGTACACGCAGTTAACCTTCACCAGGAGGCTCAGGGGTAAAACTAAAGAGAGCACGTTTCTGCATCCAGATACCCGCAAACACATCGTCAAGTTAGGAGGAAAATTGCAGTTTTGTAAGTTTAGAGCTTAAGTGACTGTATTGCATTATTAGTTCACGACATAATGCCTCAAAAATGTAGTTAAATAACAAAGTTTACTGGTATTAGTTCCTCCTGTCGTTTCCATTTCCGTAAACAAATATTTCCACGTTCACACTGCCACCTACTGGACATCAACTATCAACGGGACTATCTGCCTGTCTAGCTACCTATTCATTCACCAATCTATTGAAATTTCCATCTGCCCACCCACCCGTGCACACACCCATCCATCTACCCTTACTTCCATCCATTTATCTATCTGCCCATACAATCACCCATCTATCCATCCACCCAGGCATGCATCTGTCCACATACCTAACCATCCATCCACTCATCTATATCCACCCCTCTATTCACTAATCAATCAATCCTACATCCATCTATCTACCAGTCAGAAATAATCTATTCAAAAATGACAATTACTCTTGATGAATGGAGCTTCAAAACAGATTTATTTTACAGCAATTTATTTTATCAGCCTCCAGATAGAACAAGGAGATTAAGGTTAAATATAATTATTTAACCCCAAGCTCCCAAGACATTACTCTAGAATGTTCCACAACAAATCAAACACATTTTTCTTTTCTTGGATTCCTTGAACATATTAAGTGAAGAACATTCTTCATTTTGGTTTTAAACGACTAAGTAATACCTACTCACAATAAAAGTTTCTTACTATGACAGAACACAAAGATACATTTTAAAAGCCAGATGCTGAGATTTTAATGCCAGCAAATACAAATGTAAACACACAAATGTCTGGGTGAATAGAACCTGAGGATTTTTCCCATCAAATATCTAAACAACCCATTTCTCAGTTCTCAGTTCCAAGTTTTTGACGAGACCCTCTCCAATGATGCGGAAGTCCTGCAGGATGGCCTCCACGTTTGGGACTGTGGTTGCCACATCTCCTGTCACCTTCACGCGACGTGCATTCATTGAAGAGGTCTGAAAGCAGGAAAACAAATGATTAGGAATAATAATTTTTAAGACCCAAAGAGTGCATATTGAAAACAAAAGTGCATGAAGCATAGAATAGATGAGGGTTTGACTCTACAATAGAGAGAATAGATTCTGATGCAAAGTAAATTAAATTAGTGTAGTCGATCGATCTAATAAAAATTAACAAATTCTCATTGTCCTCAAAAAATTACCATGAGTCATCGCAATTTATTTAAAATGTTGCAAGGGTTTGCATGTTTAGATGCGTGAAATACAAATGCATGAAGGATACCACATACAAATCAATGTTTACTACTCATATAATTTGTTTAACTAAAATACCTATTTGACAGGGTTCTTCTAAATAATTTCTCAAACTCTGGCTGCCAAACTCCTTAATTTTGAGGATTTATGTGCATTTTCTCAGGCAATGGCAGCCCTAACTATAATTTTTAAATTGTTTTAGCATTTATAAGCATTTTCTCAATCTCTGGTAACCCTAAGCAACAACAAAAACATCAAATGAGCTTTATATGGACGTCAGAAGAATAAGATCTTTAAAACAAATATTCAAGACTCAAAACAGCGAATTTAAACTTTTTAAGACCTAAAATTTGACCTTTTAAATTGTGCAATTTTAAGATGCAGCAGAAACCCTGAGAAAATAAAGCAAGAACCTTGAAAGGTTGTGGCTCAAATGCGTTTGGTTTCCACAGCACTGCAATCACAGTTCCACCAAAAGGGTCATAGAAAAACAAAGCCAGATCTCCAAAGGCATCCTAAATGAACACACACACACACAGAAAAGTTAGATGGGACAGGGCTCGGCCTCTTGTGAATGGGTGGTAGAATAAACAGCACACAAACCCTAAGTTCAGTCAGATAGAGCTTGACCGGATCATAGTCAATGACTGGCAGAGCTCCTCCTGAGCTAGACACTTCCCCTCTGAGGGTGCCTTGCTGGAAGCTGAGAACTGGCGGATCCACTGCTTTGGCCAGCAGAGGAACCTGCTGTGAAACCAGGTGGATCAACACATCGTACCCTTCCAGCGGAGGACGAAACACTACCTAGAAACAAAGAAAGCAAACTACAAGATTGAAAAATAACTGCCTTTCTGATGAAATACTGACTAAAAAGGAACTGACCCTAATATCCTGCTTCTGACTGGAGTCAAGCAGCTGATTCTCTAAAACTCGCAGACATTCTGCAGCCAGCATGACAGCATGCTGCAGCATCTGTGTGCGGGAGACAAAATTAGACATGCTTACACTGCAACAATTAACAATTAAACAAAAACACATCCACAAACCTGTACAGAAGGAGCCTTTTTCGTCCAGATGGAGGTTTTCTGATCATTGGGAGTGGCTATGAACATGGTGGGACGAGATTCTCTTGAAGCCACAAAAACATTCTTTATATCTGCATAGTCCATGGCTGAAACACAAGGATGGTATCAGCAATGCTTTCCAGGTCAATCAAGTTTGTTTCTTGCATAACAAAATGTACATCAACTCTCCTCTTAGTGAAAGTCGCTTTAAATAAAGAATCTGCTCAATGATTGAACAAGATAATTTCACAATTCAGACAACAGAATGGACAATACAGCTACTATGATTTTTTTGTTCTTAAATCCAGTGCATAAAAAAACTGTAACGGGCTGGTCACATCGACTTTTGAGAAATACAACAGACAAGACTCCTCCTACACTGTCGCATGTTTACAAAAAAAAAAAAAAAAAGAAAAAAAATGGTAAGGGTTTTGAAGTAAGGGTAAGGGCTTTACTGAAGGGATGTGAACCACTTCAGCTGAAGTGTGGTCAGACCACAAGGGCTTGAGAAGGATCTCCCAGAAGCACCATGCAACAAAGATGGCTGACGATGCAATGAAAGAGAGCCACAAATGCAAGTCATTTCTAGTCAAAGGTTTTCACAAAATTAGCTAGTTTCACATGTATAGTGCACCAATGTCAGCTATATAACAGAAAAGTTTGACAAAAAAGAGCACACAATTGTCTATTTATTCTTACAACTGATTCATGAATAGAAGCTGAATAGAAGATGTCAAGAAAGACAGAATAAGGGTCTAAAAGAAAGAGAGAGAAGTAGAGAGACTCCATTTGAGTAGAAATAGACCTAAGACTAATCGCAGAAGTCACTTGAAAGTGCAGTGTATATTTAAAAGAAAAATCACTTAATATTGCAGTCCGAGCATGCATGTGCTACACATTAAAAAAAAATTTAAAATTCTAAAAAATGTAAATTAAAATTATTTTTTCATTGGAAAGGGGGACACACAAAAACACTTACAGAGAGTGTTCCTCACCTGTCAGTTTTCCATTGAGGTTAACGATCAAGGGATTATTTTTCCAGTCAAAAGTGGAGAGCAAACGAAGAAAGCGAAGGAATCCCACCTGGGGAGAGCTGAAAGAGGGCTGGCGTCACCGAAAGTTAGTGTACAAGAAAGAACAAACCGATGACCAACTTACCCTGGTGGAGTGAAGGGTGCCGGATGTAGAAACAGTGAAGCCACTATCAGATCCGCAGCTTCCTCTCGGATTTCTTCCAAAAGGAACTGAGATGCTAGCCAGCGTTTTGCCACACGACACACAATTCCAAAACACCCATGCTGCTGCTGGAGCCTGAAGTGAGAGACGGCTTGTTTAATTTCATTGTAAAGAAGACACTCTTATGACTGAAGTATGCATGCGGTACCCATGCAGGGTGCTGGTCAGGAAAGGTTTGTGCTGCGTCTCAAGCTCCAGTGCCTGTGCCTCAGCGTTGTCCCTGACGATGAGCAACCCCTCAGGAGTGACACTCTCCCGCAAGATCTGTGCTTCTCTGTGATATGCCACTTCAATGCGGAACGCTAATCCATCCTGAGTGGATGCACACAAAAATGAAAGAAGAAAGAATGTTGACAATATGTTCAATACATGCTCATTGGCACCATAACCAGGGCAAGAATGAAGATGGTGTATATAGTTCACTTAATCTGCTATGCATTTGGTTGTTAATTAATTATTTGTAGCAAAATGGTCTGTCCTAAACAACTCCACCACATCAGCACCTAAATGATCCAATCACAACCTCTTTCTTCAAAGTTCTTTGATTTTGATGATTCAGTCCATTTGAACAAATCATATGATGCCATGAATTCACTCTGCCCCCTTCAGGCCATTTAATTCATTACTTACAGTACAATTTAACTTTTCCCACAAATTTTATTTGACAATTTATATAATGGAAAGAAGGCAGCCCACAAATGATAAACAATTGGATTTATATTGGCAACGTTATTTAAACCAGGGGTACAGAGCAAATCTGTCCAAGTATGAACAAAGACAAAAAAAAATATGTAAAATTTTACAATGTTTTTTCCCCTAGGTTAACTACATTTCTAAAGGGAAAGTTTAGAATAACTTTGAGACTTTTTTTAGTACAAATAAGTGTGTGTGTATATTGTAGGATAGGTAAAAATATAGAATGATAAAAAAAAATACCACAACCTTGAAAACCTGTATTTAATTTTACTAAAGAAACATAATTGAACCTTGGGTAATTAATCAATTTGAGGAAGACTTAACAAACTTGACAGATCATATTCGATGACAGAAGAGCTTAGCTCTCCTTTTCTTCTTTGCAGAGTTCAAAATTGTGGTATTCTTTTTGAATCACTTTGTAAATCTAAATAGGGACAAAAACGTTCATCACCAATAATTGAAGTAAACAATTTGGCCCTTTTGGTTCTTACTGTTCCATAATCTTTATATACTTTGACTAATACGAATAGCTGGGTGATTTCTTATGAAATTATTATTATGAAAAACTCAGTAAACTATTTTTTTCTTTTTTTAAAAATAAACAATTTAGGAAAAATAAATTAAATATATCAAATTCTTACACCTACACAAGTTTAAAACACAGAGCTAATGTTGTCTTCCAAAAAATAATGGAGTTTGCTTTAACCTAAAGGCAAATTAAATATTTTATTTGATTGAACCATTTCTGCCTCCATCTTTAGGACTGTAAACTTCAGACAATGTCAAGCCCAGTTAATTGACTATGGGGCCCTTTTTGTAAGTAAACTCGGAAGTGCCCTTTTTTATGGGGATTTTTTTTTTATTAATCAATGTCATTTCTAACCCTTTACATCTGTTTGTTGTTCAACACATTTTTAACCAGTTAAAGGCATTAAAAAGCGTGTCTCTAATATCCACTCCAACTCTCAGTCAAACTTCATAACTCCCCCCCTGAGCGCATTGCTTCAGCACATCATTCAGTCAGAGAAGCAGATGAATGTCTGCGTGTAACAATAACATATCTTGTTTATTTCATAAAGACAATGCTGCCCTTATTTAAACACAACTAGTATGTATGTATATAAAGGTTGAAATATGAACTATTGGTAAAAAACTTGCGTTCAAACTGTGTTTGAGTTAAACACAAAGCATACGAGTAGTCCTTATCAGCTTGATAAATTATTTTATAATAAACTCCTTAAGCATATTGACTCTGGTTTGATTCGTTTCTCATCGTGTATTTCGTTAAATGTGCTACAATATAGCAGTTTAGCCATATATACGTCTAGAATTTCAGAAATCCTTTGTCACTAAACACAAGTACAGACAGTGAGATTGAAGCTGTTACCAGTTTCAGTGCAACTATGTGGAACAAAATACAAACAAGTAAGCAGTAGAGTAAATAAATAATTTAGCAGTATTGAGAGCTCACCCAATAACAGGTTCAAGCTAAATTAGTGAAGAAAAAATAATTGTGTTGTAAATGCATTATTATTAAAAAATTGTACAATATAGATATATTGCAAACATATCAATATATTGCACTAACACAAAAATATTACTTTTATGTATTGCATAAATACATGTTAGAAAATTGCAAAAATGATAAAGATTTTGCCAAAATATGGATATGTTGCAGATTTATAAATATATTGCACATTTGAGGTAGCGCGGATGGTGGATCAGTGTATATTTGAATTTAAAATGATGAAATGTTTATGATGCTGAGGCCATAAAAATCTTCAAACAAGTGGCTCTCAGAAGAAAGTTATTAGTTTTAATGTACTTAATTTCAAAAGACTCTCTCTATATAAATATGATACATATGATATATATCCGTATAAAAGTTATGAAAAATGAATTAATTAAAATAATATTATTGTGCGTTCATTCTTTGGTGGTGGACAGTTTTTTCAGGGGGTTGACATTTTTTCAGTTTCAGCACATACCCCTCAAAAGGTCTGTGCATGCCCCTGCCTTCCCATCTCTTCATATAATTAGAAAAGCAACTCAAGAAAGATATGACGCAGTGCATACTCTACCTTCCATACATCCAAGTACTCAGGTTTGGCGTGACATTTGTAATTGTGTTGCTTGTTGAGAAGTTCGCCTAAACAGATATGAAATGCTGCTTTGATGTGGCGTATTGCTGTGTGCTCACTGGGCCATTTCCCACTCCCCTCCATGTGAACAATGACTAGAACAAAACACAAAATAAAACAGGATGAAGTACCTCCTTTCATAGGTGGGAAACATTTTTGCTCAAACTGTTTCTGTACTGAAATGCGACAAGTTATGTTGGTAAAATAGTCAGTATCTTCCACATTTTTCTCATTTCAGTTAGAGTAAAGCGAAAAGCAGATTAATTGCTATATTTTCTTGATAAAGAAACGTCGACTTTTTTCCTCATGCTGTGAATCCTAAATCTTATAATATAATACAGGGAGCTCAAGAAGAATGAAAGTGACAGGCTGACTGGTAATACACAGAGGAAAACTTAATTTGAGTCCATAATATACCAAAACATCAATTTGAATCCAAAACATAATATTTACACTACAGATTAATGAGAAAACACATTGAAATTCACACAAAGTTTGAATGAAATGAAACAAATCAATCTGGCTGGAACATTCAGATCTGATGACAAACCTTCTGAATGCTTCACACAATAACGATGCTGGTTATGTATAGGAAAATTATTGTGTTTCAATTCAGGAAACAAGACTGTTGATCATGGTCACGAAGATCAATGAATTCACCAGAGCGGAAGAGCGTTCTCATTCAAAGCTTTTTCATAAACTCCTGGATCGTGTCTTGAGCTCAGCTAGGCTGACAGAGTTTAAAACTAAATTTAAAACATATTTGTTTAATCTAGCATTCAAACAATTGGCTCTTGATATGTCTCAAAAGCCATTATGGTATATCACCATCATTTTCATACACTTTTGTACCTATGTAAATAATATCCTGCATCCACCTTCCAAAAGGAATTCTCTCTAGGGGAGTTCATGTTCTCTTGTGTGTGTGAATTTTTATTTTGTGCACTCGGTTTTTCCCTCCCATAACAAAAACATCAAAATAAGTGAATTGGTTACTTAATATTTCTGCAAAGTACCAAAGTTAACTTCATGTCTTAGTATTGTTCCCTCATCAAAAACATGTCTTGAGTCATATTCATATTAGTTCATGCATGTTTGTGTAATCCTATTTCTTTCACTGTGAGCTGAAAAAGGCTCAGTGGTAGAGAAGCTCATTGGCCATAGCACCACGCACTAACCATTCAGATGAACTATTTCAGTACATTTCAATACGTTCGCAATAACAGAATTGATAAACAATGAAAATAAAGTGTGTTTTGGATGTCCCGGGCCAAAAGTGTTTTTTGGCTTATGTATTCGTCAGAATTGGGTGGATTTTCTGTGTGTCAACAAGCAAAACACAGCAGGGGTCATGGAGGAAGCATGATAGTAGCAGTAACACGGGGTACTTAACCAATGGAGCACCACCATTTGAGGTGATTCAAAAACATGGTTTACAATAAATACTGACTTTTTAAGGTTCTTAAGGGTGCCGTAATAGTCTATTGGTGAGAAATATTTATTCTAATTGATTTAGAAGACCCCTGATATAGCATCTTTAACCTTACAGAGTAATTCTGTCATTACCCTACATAATTTCAGTTATATAAATCCACATTACACCACTGTTTGAGAAGCTGCTTTCAGGAAATGATGTGCTATATGAAATACGTTTTGATGAATTGAATGCATCAATGCGAAAATCTCTCATTATGGAAAAACCTGAAACATGTTACCTTTTATAGGGGTGATGTAATAAGGGCATGGTTTGTCTTCCCTTGGTAAAAGGCCAAGTAGGTTCTTTTTTCTGTTAAAAAATGAATAAGCCAGCTTTGCGGGTTCTGGTGGAAAAACCTTTAGCGGAGAAACAACAATTAATATATCTTCAAAAATAAAACCAAAAATCAAGTTCAAAGAGCTTCCTGACCTGAGTGTATCTCAAGGCCTGATGGGCTCCCTGCACGGACGTGATGGACAGTGGCAGATCCTCCAGCTGCCACAGCTTCCTGCTCAAATCATCATAAGCCTGAACCACCTTAAGACTCACCTCCTCTCCGGTCGTGCAGGGCTTTGAACAAAAAGAACTTAACTTCCAAGAGTCCATGTTTTAACAAATTGCTAAACAAAAATTAACAAAATACCTCTTTGCTAACTTTGATAATCTCATCCAGTTGTCCACCAACAAATCTCAGGCATGATTGAGGAAGGTCTGCATGACTGGATCAAGAGAAACCAACAATTTTTAGCAGCCAATAAGTCAGAAGGTTTGAATGCAACATTCACAAAAGAAAGCTTACAGCTGCAGCAGGTGAGTGATCATCTCCAGTGGAATGAGCCTCCTCTCACAGCTGCTGCTTCCTCCCCACAACACAGCCTCAGTGATTGCTCCATCCTGGAAGCGCCGTAGCTCAGAGCGAGAGCCCCAAAGCTGTCTGAACTCAGCTGCCTGAAGAACAGCCATAACCCAGAGTAATCATTAACTATATTCAAAAATAAAAACGCACACAATCTTCTTGTTTTACCTGAGGGTTATCAGCAGGTGGTCCTCTCTCAATGACAGAGAGCGCATGCTCAAGGTTCAACAGTAAACCGATGTTTAGTGGAGGCTGGTCCTTGTGCTTGGGTGGTGGTTTGTCCACTGGCCACTGAAACACACAGTTAAATATTATTGAATAGTTTAAAGGTGGTTTTCCAAACAAAATATTAAATAAACATAAATTAAAGACTGAAGATTCAGCTAAAAGATCATAGAAAATAAGATAGACTATAAGTATAGCATTTCTACTAAAGACTGACAAAAAACACAGTTTTAGAACACGTTAACTGAACTTTTTATTTTAGAAAATGCACCTTAAAAGGTTGTAAAAATGCCAAATTTACACAATGTATAAGGCTACATTGAATAAATATTTGAAGAAATAACAGTGTATCCCTAGTTTATTATTTCATATTTCTCTCATAATTATCAATGTCAGTACTAGTAAGTGATAATCCCAGCACGCTATTGCTTTTATTACAATGCATTAAAAAAAAATCTTAAAAGGCGCTGCATCATGTAAACTCGATATTCTTTGCATGTTTGTGTTGCTCCATCAAAAACATGCTTTAAATCATATTCAGATTGGTTCATGCATGTTTTTGTAATGGTTCCAAGGCTGTAGAGACAACCATTGGCCAAAGCACTGTCGACAAACCAATCAGACCAAGAGCTAATGTGTCTCATCTCTTCTGACCTGGAAGAGTAAATGAATTGATAAACAATAAAAAAAGGATGCGTGTTTTTGGATATCTCAGCCAAATTGTTTTTGGCTTACCAAAAGATGAATATATTTGTCAGAAATGGCTGAATTGAGTGTCAACAAACAAAACTCAGCAGGGTTTGTGGAGGAGTCATGATAGTGGGAGGAACATGAGGGGCATAGCTCGTTTGGCAGAACACAAGCACTGGAGATGATTCAAAGATATTGCTTATGAATATTTGTAAATATTTATAAATAAACATTATAAATAAGTATTATGAATTGTTTAAAAGACCAATATGGCACATTTAAGAAATACTCAAGACAGAAGCACTTTATTTAAATATTTTATTTAGTCTATTCATCAAATGTAAGGAAAGGGTTTATTTAAAAAAAACACAACAAGCCATTCAATTATTTTGCATGCAGGACAACTGGAAGGTAAAATCCTTAAAAAATATACTGTGTGGTTGATCTGAGGAGGGACACCGCACTGTTTGCTAAAATTTGAAAAGATCATTGTTCTAAATCACACATGTTAAACTGAATCCCTAGAAGGCCAAAACTACTCACATTTTTCCTGCAACCTTGATTAACCTGCTGATCCCGAAGCCAAACTAAGACTTGGTTATGTTGTATAACTTAAAGAATTTGCTGTTGAATCACAATTGAAACAAAACAATGCAGACTGTTGGTCCTCCAGATATTCACTGACACTCCTTAAATCTATGTATTGATCTAAAAATGTTTTACACATGTGTTCATTGATAATAGATAAACTTATGGGTTAATTTACAAATACACAAATTCAAGCACAAAAATAATTGTCAATAACCCCACATTGCTGCCTTGTATATCAAAAAAGTACAATAAAAGCTAAAGTAACTTAGACACTTTGTTTCTGGAAAAAGTGAACGAGAGGAGATTTTCTTGTGTCTATTAGGAAATGTTCAATACTGTTTAAACGCGTGATATTACTAGTCAACCAAGTATATACCTTGTTAACTTTAAAGAATCTGAAGTCAATCCCATACTAAACTGTTGTGAAAAAGTTTACCTCAGGTTCTGGAGGGAGGGAATGCACCAAGAGCTGAACTCTTTCTCCAAATCCTCGTTGTAGGAGAGACAAAATCAGTGGTAGAGCACAGAGAACGTAGTTCCCACTGTGGTCCAACAGCTCACTGAGCAGTGACAGCTTCTTACAAGAAGCCTGCAATTTAACCAGCTCACTCAGTCTGAGATCAGAAAGAAAGGACATTTAATATCATAATTAAATGTGAGCCAAATTTACTAATTTTGATGTGCAACGGTGTGCATAAATTTTGTTTGATTTTTATGAGAATGATTTTAGAAAGACAAGTTACAAATCCAGAGGACTAGTACAAACCAAATTCAATTAAGAGTACACGTACAACACAAAGCTGGTCTTAGTAAAGGAAAACTCACTGAAAAACATTGTCATATGTTCTGATCAGAGCTTTAGGCGTCATGAGAAGAGCTTGGAAACCATCGACTGTCGGGTCATCCCAGAACTTAAGTGACAATGACGCCTCAAACTGAATCTGAAAATAAAAAGCACAAGAGAAAAACACAAACCCAAGAATGTAAAAATAAATTGAATTGGATCAACAGTAATGAAATCTACCAAAATAAATACCATTTAGTCAGGTTACATTAAGCATTATTGTAAGCATAATTGCAGCTTTTTTCTTAAAAAAGTTTACATTTTCAGTTTTGAGCTTCAAAGTAGCATCTAAAGATCAATAAAGTCAATGAACACAGATGTTTATTATTGTTTGATGATTGTTGAATTGATGCCCTATCATGTAAACTCAACTTTTCTGACATTTCTGGCCATATTTCGATGCTGTTCCAAGTTGTCTCAAGTTGTATTCAGATTTGCTCATGCTTGTTTATGTAATCATATTTTAATTTTCTGGACGATTTAATCATAGCACCTCCCATTGTTACAACACTGACCAATCAGAACCGCTAACACAGTCTGACCTGGAAGTGTAAGACTAGTAGACCAAGAATTGGATAGATTTTTTGTGTGGAAATAAGCAAAACCTTGGAAAAAGTACTTGTATTTGTGGGATTTAACATTGGATCGTTTTTTAATTTTTTTTCAAACATTTTGAAATGAGTAGAGGTGGGAGGAGCAGGGGGTAAATGGAGGACTTTGTAAAGCCTACTAATTTGAGGTTATTTAATTGCATTATTTATAATAAATACTGCTTTTTAAAGGTTATTAAGAGTGCAGTGATGGTATAAACTAGACATATTTTTATTCTTAATGCTTAAAAAGGGGCAGAATATGGCACCTTTTAAGTGTATTATTGTGATAAAAATGCCTACCTGTTTGTATGTGAAAGCAGTCATTTCTGCTAGAAGATTGAGATGCCCAGAAGGGTCCACAAACACCACTGAGAATGCTGAATGAAACTCTGGCAGTGATGGCTGAAGCATTAGAACAGAAAAAGACAAAGAAACTCAGGATGAAGTAGGAAAACTGCAATCACTCGATGAATGAGCCTCTTCTGCTCACCGCTGTTGAATCTGGGTTCTTAGCCAAGGTGATTCCATTCTCAGTCAGATCTGTGGCAGCTAAAAGGATTCAAAACTCTTATCACTTCATTTATACATATATAATTAAGTAACACAAAGCAATTCACCATCTCATACCCAAGAAGTTCAGAGCATTCCTCAAGAGCTGGTAGCCATTCATGGTTTTACCCACTTTGTGTGTGGACAAAAGATAAGCCATTAACATTGAAGCATGAAAGCCACAAAAACACCCTGCGCCCTGGTGAGAGAACATATAAAGGTATTTTATGCATGTGGATAGAATTGTTCCTATAAATCCATATAGAAAATATAATCTTATGTGAATACCAAATTAGAATCTTTGACCCAACTGTAAATCAAACCTAGCCGTATTGCTAGTTAAGATCATATTTTATTTAAAGATGGTGTAAAACGAATCACTGTAAAATGGGGTTTCTAGTTTTCTTTGGCCTTCTTGACTTGAAAATACTGGAGAGCTTTTAGCACAATGGTTACAGTCATATGCATTAAATAACTAGTTAAATGCAAATATGACTTTTCAAAAACTTTTTGCACATTCACATACAACTTAAGCAAAACAACTTCTAACTTCTAAGACTAAATAAAGCTTCTTGTCTAAATAAGGCTGCTTGTCAATACATTACAGCTGCACCTTAACTTGACAAAAAGTTACCTGCTGTTAATTCACCACATATTTTTAAACAAGCTTTCAATGCAGAGATCACAACCAATTTTGTTGTTTAATTAAGGGAAAACCAATGGCTAAGCATACATTATACAATTTTAAATGCTTAACGTGGAGTCGAAGAACCACATTGAGGGTCGCGATGAACTGTCTGGTTTGTTGTCTAGCGTTGTTGGGAAAACGTACTAATAAAGAAAGGACAATGACAACACAAAGCCACGTAACGAATTTTAAAGATTTTTTTCATTCCTATTTTTACTTAAGGAGTTGCACAGAGGAAGATGGAGGATAAAAAACTGCACCAATAGTTAGAAGTAGAAAGCGATCACAAAGACTATTTATACTGTTAGCTTTGGCCAAAACAAGACGCATCAAGATGGCATCTGAACGACTTACCCATCACAGTATATTCTTTAGATTCAATTCAGCTACCACGCTCATCAAATTTGCAAGAAGGTCAATACCAAAAATAATCAGCATCAGCAAATACTTTAATTTGTTTCGCAGTACCTACAAAACAAATGGATCAATAATACACCACCTATAAAAAAAAATTCCAACGTACTTTTAAAAACAGTGATCACTGAAGAAACAGCGTTAAAAGCTTATGGGCAAGTCTATTAAAAGCTGTAGTCTTGTGTACATCTTCCTTTTTTTTTTTTTTACAGCGCCACCAAATGCAATTATTTAATTTGCCTTTATTATGCATCAATTGCATGTATTAATGGTTCATGTTTTAAAGGCACAAAGTGGCATGGATTGTCACTGTCACTCTTGTATGGAAGTACCTCATGCACGTTAATAAAATTTTCCAGAAACTAGGGAACAAATGTAAAACTGTTAAACAGTCTGTGGCTTAAACTAGCTGCTTGTGCAGAAATGTACATGCATGCATGCATTAAAAAATAGAATGGGGTTTTACATTCAAAGTAAAAAGAAAAACGGCTTTAACAACCTCTTCCAATAGGATTTGTCATGAGCCATTTTCGATAGTTACCCAACAATAGAAACCTGTTTCCAGTGTTTTCACAACACAATAGAAAAAAAGCTTACTGAGCACAAATGGTTTACTGATTTCAATGTAAACGTACTCTGTGTGGACTCACCTTGTCTAGTTCTCGATGTCTCAGCCAGACTTTGAGTAAGGCCACACCCTCACTGAAAGCAGGACACTGTGCACTGACGGCTGAAAGGAACTGAAGATGTGACAGGGGCAGGTGATCTCCAAGAACCGTGCTGTTATAATGAGGAGTAGCAGGATCTGCTGTCTCTGAAATATGAACATTGATATAGAAACATCAATATTGCTTTAAAATCTTAACCTGTATATGCTCAAATGGAGGAAACACATTCTAGACAAATACTGTGGCTGATTTTTATACGTGTGTATGTATATATATATATATATATATATATATATATATATATATATATATATATATATATATATATATATATATATATATATATATATATATATATATATATATACACAAAGTTCTGTACATAATCAACAGTTGTATTTTTGAATAATAAAAAAATAAAAATGCCCATTGTCATTTTGAAAAGGTTCCTTATTTGATTTTGGAGGTCTCCGACAACAGGTTGACAAACATACAAGGTCTGAAAAGTTTTAGTTTTCATGTAATATGTGTTTACTTGTAATGGATTTGGTCGTGATTCCTAAATAATTTGTTTAGTGATTTGTTTGAAATAAAACCCTTCTTTACGAGACACAACCTGAGCAGTTTATAGAGCTACTGAATGAAATCTATCAGGCCCAATTTTCACTGTTTTTAGAGAAATTGTGTTGACATAAATGACAATCAAAAAACAGAGTACAATCAACACAACATAAAACTGGCTATGATTAAATACACACCAACACTCGTTTTTAAGAAGGGAAAATGCAAAAGAATGACTCATCATTACCTTGCTGCTTATTAGCAATGCCAGTAAACCACTCTGTCCTAACATTGTTCTTCTGAGGATGGAAGCGGCTGGGTTTGAGAAAGTCTGGTGGGGGGATGGCATGAATCCGCAAGGTGACCTTTTCACTGTCTTTTCCTAAAAGGCAAACATAAAAAATAAAGATTCTGCTCTCTTTCAATTTTGATGTATGGTTAGGCAATGGACCAAGCCAATAAATGTGCCAAGCCAACCTGAGGGTTTGACAAGTAAAACTGGGCGCAGCCGGTTGCCTTGTAAACAGGAGTAAGACAGAGAGCCCACATTCTTTGAGAGAGAGAGGTGTTGTGCTAAGCCAGCCAAGTATAGAGCCCGTTTGCGAGGGTAGCGTTGGTTAATTCCATCCATAGGGTGCAAAATAGACTAAAAGGATTTGATAAAATTAATGAGAAAGAAATACATTCCCATAATTTTTTATAAAAAATATGTATTGTAAGACTAACAGCTGGAATGGTAACAGCTAAGTCCACTGAGACGCTGGGTTTAATGCAGGTGCCAAGTGGGTAACTGCCCATGAGGTTGACTGAAGCAGGAGGTGCCATATGAAATTTGCCTTTCCCTGCTGCAGGGACGAGCAGGAAAGGAACTTCAGCTTTTGACAACCAAGAAACCTCATCCAGCTAAAGGAAAGTAACAGTGAGAATCAGACAATTAGAAATACACAGAGTCAGATGAACAGCTTTCAAAAAACATGAATAATGAAAAAGTTCTGACCTCCACAACATCAGATTCAGGCAAACACACTACACACTCTGTAACCTTCTGCACAAACATATCCACCAGCTTCTTCCTGTGGTCACTGAGGGAAACTTCTTTCAGCAGCTCATCCATCTGAACAGCAAGCATTTAAATGTAAAGTGAACAGTGTTATAGACATTTGATTCAAAGATATCCCATGTGGTAAATTACCTGCAATTTCAATAAACTGCAGTGGAAAAGATTTTCAGCTTCTTTAAGCTGGTTAAGCTCTTCAACAGTGGGGGCTTTGTACAGTTCCTTTTTGGACAGCTTGACTGGCCGTATGACTCCACCATCTGATTCTGGGTCTTTTCCTTTTCTCTTTGACCGTTCATTCTTTTTCTGCATGATTTCATTCTTTTGAGAGCTATTTGCAGCCTGAATAAAAAAATAGGTCTTTAAGTAAAGTGTAACATTGAAAGTACATTTTAAATATCTAATTTAAAAAATTGTGGTGTTAAACAATATTGGGGGTAAAACAGAATGGCTTAATTAATACTTAATTGAATATTACATAACGTAATGTGTCATTTAGTAACGTTAACCAATTCCGCCGCAATTAAAAACAAAGAAATGTCTTTAAAATTATTGTCATACTTGCAGTGCATTCTATATGCAAGCAATAGAGTAAAGAAAGTGAACAAAGAAAGTGTTACTCTTTAAGACAATCAGAACATACTATTAATATCATTCAAATATAAATATGTATGTTTTACTCAGACAACATTCCGCTTTTATTTAACATGATTTTAAAGAGTCTGCGCAACAATTGGAAGTACTACTGAATTAAAAAACAATAACGTTACGTTACTAGTTTTTGAAACCAATTTCAGCTCATGATAATGTAACAAAAACCACACCTCTCTAATGATCTCTTCGGTTACTGTCGCTTGCTTTCTCTTTTTCTTCATGTTTATAATTATAATTAAAACTATTTAAAGAGAAGACGCTAATTCAACAATTTTTTTGTAAATAGCCAGTCGACGCGACGCTCACATGGGAAACACATGGACACACTAAACATTTCCGTCTTCCTGAACAGTTGAGTTCGGTGATTGGTCCGTGAGCAGTTTAGCAATCAATCTCTGGTTGGATGGTACTCAACGCAGCAAGTTTGGTAGAGATTTAGCTAAAATGGTGGTACGGTTAGCGTACATTGATTATAATTTACAATACATTTGGTTTAAAATATTCATTGTATGTGGTAATATATGAAAGGACCATGGAAGACGTTGTTGTAATTTAATAAAATAAACAGAAAACGAAATTCTTCTTGTCGCAGTGCAATGACGTCACTTAGAGTTGTTTACACGCATGCGTATGTTCTTTCAAGCTAACGAGGAAAGCTGGAGGAAACTCAAGTTTATTCGTATGGTTATTTGCTCTTTTAACATCAACATTTTTTCAAATACACATTTATCTCTGTAAATCGGAGCGCTAACATAGCAGTGCATTTAGTTTTCGTTAAAACCAGCTCCACCCATAATTCATCATGCAACATCCCAAGTTGACTGTAAACACCTGCTAGTGTTGTGTTAACAACTGTTTTATTTTTTTAACAAGAATAAAATGTCTAGTAAAGAGGTGAAAGCAGAACTGAAATGTGCCAGGGAAGCCATTAAAAATAAAGAGTTTAAAGAGGCTTTGAAACATTGTAAGGTAAGTGTCTTTGTACAAATGTTTACAGGCAGTTATTGTTTACATAATAACAAAGAAATATTTGAAAACTGTTCTGTTCATATGGGTTATACATGTGTTTGAATTTTTTCTTCGACCTGATAGATAAATATTATGTAGCCTTTTCTTCTTACTCACTATAGTCCCATATGCTGGAAATGTAAACAGTTCATAAATTATAAACGTTCATAAATGTTGCTATGGTTTATTGATCAGGTGATACAACTTCTATTATGAACAAGCTGAGATAGACTTTGACCGTGTAACAAATTGCATATTATCTCCTTGCATATTATCAAAAGTGTCTGCCAAATGCATAAATGTAAATGTTAAGTTTTTTTTCCTCTCACTAGGCTGTTCTCAAGCTTGAAAAGAATAACTACAATGCCTGGGTCTTCATTGGAGTGTCAGCAACTGAGCTACAGCAGCCTGATCAGGCTCAGAGTGCCTACAGAAAGGCCAGCGAGCTTGAGCCAGAACAGCTCCTAGCGTGGCAGGTGGGTCATAATGCCATTGTTTCTTTTTAACTGTAGACTCATGTGCTTTTACTTTTGTAGACAGGGTTTTTTCTTTGTAACATTGAGCATTTTATTGATAGGGCCTGGCAAGTCTGTATGAAAAAAGTGACCATGCTGATTTCAAAGCTGAGCTACCAAAGATTTACCAGAAGCTTATCGCACTATATGAAACGTAAGTGGCCTTTTAAACAATGACATTTACATTGTTAATATTTCAGCATTCCTAAAAATTCAGACTTATTAAAATCTGTGCATTGCTGGAGATTTCCTCTTGAATATACAAAAAAGTTTGAATATATATATATATTTTAGGAAAACAAACAAAGTGGACTGCCCTTCAATCAGTTATGTTAAATTACTTTTGTTATGAATAGTAATGTTATGGATAGCATGGTGACTTTGCGGTTCGCAGTGATTCTGCATGGAAAAGCTTGAGTTCTTGAAAGAACATTATTTGCAATTTTTTCTGTATAAATTGCTTACAACAATACCAATGGTGATAGTGTTTATCCTTCTTTCTTTTATTTAGTTGTGGACAGGGTTTCCGTATGGTCTTAAAAGTAGTGTCAATTAATATAATAGTACAAAATTGTTAAATAGTGTAAATTCACTTATATGTTTTTACAAACTTTTCACAGGTCTTATTTTTCTGATGTCCATCTAAAGGTCGTCTGATATGTGTTTTTTGCTGTTGCTTGGGGTTGCCAGAGATTGAGAAAAAGCTCCAAAATACTAAGCAATATATGTAAATCATAGTTACGGTTGCCATTGTATGAGAAATTGTGCATAAATGCTCAAAAACGTAGAAGTTAAGATTCAGGTTGCCAAAGTTTTAGAAGACTTTTGTAAATTCTCAAAAACATAAAAGTGATGCTTAGTGGTGCCATAGCTTCTAAAAAAGGCTCACACACAGAGTTTGAGAAAAATGAACATTAACATTACATTTGTAAAATGCATGGTTATGATTGCCTTAGTTTGAGATAACCCTTAAAAACCATTTATAACCATAAAAGTGTGGGTTAGGATTTCAAACAATGTATTTGAAGCATACTGTTTGTTATGCAAAAAAAGTCTTAAATTTGACATCATGAAACCTACAGAAAGGTCCAACACAGACAAAAAGACACTGCTGCACCCTGAGAGGAGTGGCTGCACATTTCCATCCATCCATCCATTTTCATGTCGGCTTTTTCCCTTTCGAGGTCGCCACAGCGGAATGAACTGCCAACTCCTCTGGCACAAGTTTTATGCGGCGGATGCTACAAATTTCCAGTATTTTATAGATTAAAATACAGTGTCCCAGGAATCTGAAAAGTGTAAAGACTGCTGTCAAATTATGACTGCTGTCTCTTCCTCTTACATTTTCTCATTTAATGGTGTGGTATGTAAGTGTACATCTTATAGCCCCACTCAGTCCATGCAATTTAGGTGACTGAATGTTGGTCTTGAAAAATCACTTTTGACATTGAAAGAAATGAGAAGATCATCACTGAAAACCAATACATAGAGCATGAAAGTACTTTACATTACATTTATTAATAGTTTTTTTTGCGATATTAAAATAATATTTTTATTCAATGTAATTTTTCCTCAATTCCAAAATAATGCCTCCCAATTAGCTCCATTCAAACCCGGAAGGAGATTCTGAAATTGACCAGAAAAATACAGCTTGTATTACTTGTATTACCATTTTTTTGCAGCTCAGACAATGTCAAATTTTTGGAAGTAAGCAAAAAGTTGGTTGAAGTCTACCAGTCAGAGATGAACTATTTACAGGTATGAGTTTTTACTGAAAACATGTTTCTTTTGGATGCATGCACACTCCTCTGTTCCACATGCTGCTAATATCACAAATATAACATTAGACACTCGTTTATTCAAAATGGTTGCTAATCCACTAACAGATAGCCAGAGTTTGGCAGAAGGTAATCCAGGTGAGAGAAGCAGAGGAAGGTGTAGAGGATGCAGAGAAGCTGGAGCTGTGGAAGGAGATGATCCGACTCCTGCAGGACACTGTTGAGCTCCAGGACAATGAGACACAGCAGCACGTACGGCAATGGCCCCTCAGTGTTGCTAAAAATAATGCTTGTTTTTGACATTTCTTTCTTTCCTCAACAGCTATTATCAGCATTTGCTAGAGCTTTGCACATGACTGTAAATGTGTCAACAGAAGCCCACCGGAGCCTTTCACAGGATTACATTAAATGCCTTTCTAAGGTTTGAAGGCTCTTTAGCATCCTTTTTCGTATGCATGGAGTGAGGCTAATGTTTAATGTCTTGTGTTTCTAGATTCCTCAAGTAGCCAAGCTAAAGGAGTCTTGTGATGCCACCCTACTGCTCTATCCAACACACCCCTTCCCTCTGGAGGTCCTCAGTGAGCACTACATAAAAGCAGGTTTGTTTAGACTTTAATAGGGAAAGAATAAATTTATGGTTTCCCCCAGTTCTTAAAGTATAAAGTTTAAAAGCAAAAAAGTCTTAAATTCAATGTATTAAATTCTTAAGTATTTCTTATTTGATATGTGTTTTATGTTACTTAAGGTTGCCAGAGATTGAGACAATGCTCCTAAATGCTAAAAAAAGAAAAAAGGAGTAGAGTTGCCACAGTCTGGGAAAATGGCATAAATGCTTAAAAACTGTCATGATTAGGATTGTTGAGAAAGCTTTTGTAAATACTCCAAACATAAAAGTGACGTTTAGTTGTGCCATAGTTTGAGAAAAGGCTGATAGACACATCATATACCATAATGGTTACGGTTGCCAGAGATAGAGAAAATACACAAATACTGAAAAGCATAAAAGCGATTGCTGAGGTCGTCAGAGTTTGAGACAATGCTAATAAATGCTCAAATTTGTAAGAACATGGTAAGGGTTGGCAGAGTTTGAGAAAACCTTTGTAAAAAAAACTTGCTCAAAACCACAAAAGTGATGGTTAGGGTTTAAAACAATGTATTTGAAGCATACTGTTTATTATCCAAAACAGTTTGATTCTTAACAGCCTTAAAACCTTATTTAAAGGAATT
This sequence comes from Danionella dracula, assembly GCA_900490495.1. Taxonomy (NCBI): domain Eukaryota; kingdom Metazoa; phylum Chordata; class Actinopteri; order Cypriniformes; family Danionidae; genus Danionella; species Danionella dracula. Next base: position 8,514,638 of record UELW01000522.1, on the reverse strand, counting down.
ACCACTTATGAACACCCTGATATTAAATTAACGTTAAAAACGTAAAAATGAAACTTTCATTTAGTTAATTTTTGGATAATTTTCATACTCTCAAGCATTTAACACGCCATATGTTTGAATATGTCTGGTAAAATATAACAAAAAAACGCTCAACTAATTGTTGTACATTGTTGGAATATGTTGTTTGATTTGATATTTGTGTCTGTATTTGAAAAACACACCAATAAAATTTTCAGTCAAAATAAATAAATAAAATGCTTAAAAAGTGGTTTAACATAAAGTTTAAAACTGAATGTCCGAAAAAATCTGACAAATTACAGAATCAGTATTTACATATATCCTTTTTGTGTTATTCCGATTAAAAGTTGTGGCTGATAAATTGTTTTTGTGTCTGATGTTGGTAGGTGATAGTGGTGAGGAGGCCGTACGCTGTTTCATCCGTCTCTCTGAGCTGGATCCATATAACTCACTTGCTCACTTTGGTCTTGGTATTAAAGCCTGTCAGGATAAAAAGTACGAGGATGCCATAAAAAGTATAGCTCTAGGTGAGTTCACCAACACTATAGCATTTAATGTTAAAAATCATAAAGGTCTCCTGAACTAAATTTATCTATTGAACTTAAACCAGCTAGCTTAATAAAGGTGGCTTTTAACAACACAGCTTGCAATCAAGCAGACATCAATTTGCAAAATGAGTTTAAGTATTATTAACAAACAATAAAATATATATTATAAACATGTTTTTCTCTCTAAGCGTCACGGTGGCGCAGTGGGTAGCACGGTCGTCTCACAGCAAGAAGGTCACTGGTTCTAGGCTCGGCTGGGGCAGGTGGCATTTCTGTGTGGAGTTTGCATGTTCTCCCCGTGATCGTGTGGGTTTTCTCCGGGTGCTCCGGTTTCCCCACAAGTCCAAAGACATGCGGTATAAGTGAATTGAGTTAAAGTGTGAATGAGTGTGTGTGTGAATGTTTCCCAGCCGCGTAAAACATATGCCAGAGAGTTGGCAGTTCATTCCGCTGTGGCGACCACGAAAGGGAAGAAAGCTGACATGAAGATGAATGAATGTTTTTCTCTCAAAGTCCTTCAAGTGTGATGGCCAAGTGGTGGCAAACAAATTACAATTATAAAAGCAAAATAACAAGTTTCAAAACACAATTACAAATCGAAAAACAAAAAGTTTTGCTCCATAAATTTGTGATCATAGAACTACAAAATTTTCCTTGCAATGTCTAGATATTCCTGTTCCTTTTCCATAGGACTAAAGCGGATGAGCTCCTCCATCGTTGGTTGGTATAATCTTGCTGTGGCACAACTCAAAATGCATAAATATTCTGAAAGTGCTGCATCTTCTAATCAAGGTCTGGTATAAATGTAACATAACCTAAGATAATAGTAGCTAACAAATCATACTAGGGGCAATGAAAATTATTGTTTTATCATAATGTGATTTCAGGACTGAAATCAAGTCAAGGGAACGCTGACAATTGGACTCATAAGCTGCAGAGGTTGAAACTGGAAGCTCTGGTGAAGACAGGAAATGACCAGGATGCTGACGAAGCTCTGCAGATCTTCTCACAGGAATGTATTAGTAAATGTTAATTAAATTAATGTATTATTGTGAACAAAGCCGTATCATACTAGTGACAAAACGTGAACATTGGCATAAGACGACAGTTAAGTTACAAAAATTATGTACATCGGTTATGGTTTCTAAAGCGTCACGGTGGCACAGTGGGTAGCACGATCGTCTCACAGCAAGAAGGTCGCTGGTTCGAGCCTCGGCTGGATCGGTTGGCATTTCTGTGTGCAGTTTGCATGTTCTCCCCGTGATCGCATGGGTTTTCTCCGGGTGCTCCAGTTTCCCCACAAGTCCAAAGACATGCGGTATAAGTGAATTGAGTAAGAAGGATTGTCCATAGTGTTAAAGTGTGAATTAGTGTGTGTGATTGTTTCCTAGCGATGGGTTGTGGCTGGAAGGGCATCCGTCCCATAAAACATGTGCCAGAGGAGTTGGCGGTTCATTCCGCTGTGGTGACCCCGAAAGGGAAGAAAGCCGACATGAAAATGGATGGATGGATGGTTATGGTTTCTCTTAGTAATCGATTGAAAAACATGTTAATAACACGACCATTTATTTGACCTTCTCAATTATGTTTGTCAAAAAAAGTTGATTTCATACTTCTATCTCATACCACTTCTGAGGTCCTCTTTGATCACTTCTGGGGTCCTCCAGGTATAAATTGTTCCTAATTGGTTTGTGCACCTATTAGTGGCATCTTCCTCTGTGCATTACCAGTCAACCTGTAACTCTTGCACATCTAGAGATGGAAAGTGCCACAAAACAGCTTTTAGTCTCCATTAATTTTCTGCATTAAAAAACATTAATATTCTGCATCAAAAAGTACCGGTTTATAGTCTGGAAAATAAAGCATAAAATATTGTTCAATAAAAATAAGTTATATTGAGTGAACAGTCAGTATAATTGTACAGAATACATTTTTCTTCACATTAGGCATGATATGTGAAGCTTGATGCGTTCAGAATTAACAGTGGCATCAGATCAGATGTCCTTTTCTCAAAGATGAGAAAAGACAATCTCCATTACAATTTTTCACAATTCACAAAGTTCCCTTTTCTGATGACTTATGGTTTCAATAAAAAGTAACATTAAGTTTAAAACTTAAGTCAAAACTTCTATATTTAAAAAAACACAAATTTTGGAGGCTGGTCCTTTAAATGATCTTGAGCTCCTGCTGACAACACTTTCATCTAGTAGTTGTGGTCTGGATAAGGATATCGACTTGTAATCGGAAGGTCACCGGTTCGGTCCCCAGATCCACCGAGTTGAAGGTGGTGTGAGTGATGAAACAGTTGTTCTCTCATCTTCAATAACCACAGCTGTGGTGCTCTTGAGCAAGGCACCAGTTTCCCAACTGCTCCCCGGGTGCCGCAGCCATGGTTGCCCACTGCTCTGGGTGTGTGTTTCACCTCTGTGTGTCTACACTGGGATGGGTTAAATGCAGAGCTCAAATTCTGGGCATAGGTCACTCCATATCTGGCAAACTGGTCACTTTCACTTTGTATACAGTTGTATACACATTAATGCTCCACATTGCTGATTAAATGTTTACCTGAGGTTACCTTAAAAAAAAAGCAAAAGCTATATTTAGAACGTCAAAAAACCAAATGTGTAGAAGCTGGGTAAATTTAGTCTTTTTTTGGAATTCTGAACATGTGGTTGTATCTGCTTTGACATAGTTAATGATATTTGTCTCTTCTGTTTTTATTTGAATTTCTTAATGTTTGAATGTGGAAGCCCTTTTTAAAAATATGTACTATATCCCTTATATGGATTAAGGGTTTGTAAGATCTGAGTTTGTGAGATTTTGCATTTATTTTAACTGTACAATTGTAATCAATTTTGAAGTACAGGTGGGCCAAGACCCGTGTGCGTGCGTGCGTGCGTGCGTGCGTGCGTGCGTGTGTGTGTGTGTGTGTGTGTGTGTGTGTGTGTGCGCGCGCACGCGTTTGTTTTATAAGCCAATGACTGGAATGTAATTATAGCATGCATTACCATGATGGGGACAAAATGTTGCGTAATGCTTGCTAAGATTTTTTCTCATTTAAAATTATGGATCCTTTTCAATCATTTTTGGTACCCTACCGCTTGAGATTTATCACATTCTAAATCTAAAAGAATCTAAAAAAAAAAAAAAAAAAAATATATATCTTTTTTTTTTATTTCTATAGATTTCAGATGATGAAAATGACCCCATGCTTGCAGCATTGAAAGGACGAGCACAATTGGTAAAAGGCCAAACCGAGGAAGCATTTCAGGTAAAAAAAAAAGAGAGACAGCGAGAAAGAACCTAAAATACAATGTTTTAGTATCAAAAATTTGACGTGGCTGTAGACATGAAAGGCCAAACCAGAAATTTTGATGTGGGAATAAATTGACTCTATGCAGATATCCTCTGAGTTGCTGAGCACTCACCAAGGATCTGCTGAGGGCCTCACACTGAGGGGACTAGCGCATGCCGCTAAAGACCAGCACAGACAAGCGGAGGAGAGGTGGGAGTTCATAAGCACACACTCACCACCAAAGCCTACATAGCCATAACACCTTCAGACCCTGTGTCTGTTCCATTGGACAGAAGGAAAAAAAAGTCCACAAAAGCAGAACTTTTCTAGAAATGAAAAATGAAACATATTCAATGATTTTGTTTTCATGTTTTGTTATGTTTTGCACATAGATTGAATATGAAAGTATTTACCTTCTAGTTTTGTTTATTTTCATGTCACCTTTATAAAATTTTCAGAAATGACTTGACACTTGACATGTTCCTCCCCTTTTACACAGCTTTCTTGAGGCTTTATCTAGAAATCCTGACAACGGGGAGCTGTTTTTTTTTCTTGGGTGCCTGTATTGGGACATGGGAGAGGAAATGCGAAAAGACCGTAACAAAGCTCACACTCATTTACTAAAGGTGAGAGAGATATTTTTGACTCCAAGTTTTTTGTGTGTAAACATGCTAATGTTCTTTTGATTTAGGCTGCTAAACTGGACCCATATCTTGGTTCAGCATTTCGTCTCCTAGGTCATTTCTACAGAGAGGTTGCAAATGACAAGGGAAGAGCCAGAGGTTGCTATAAAAGAGCGTTCGAGCTGGATCCATCTGATACTGATGCTGGAGCAGCAATTGTAGACCTCAGCATGGAACAGGGAGACATGGTGAGAGAAGAGAAAAAAATTGTATACTATCTTTAAATACTCATAAAATGTTTAAGCCAGAGCTATTGTATAAATGCTGAAAGTGGTTGGATTTTTGTGTTTGATATCAAGGACTCTGCTCTGAGTGTCCTCCAGTCAGTGACTGAGAAAGCCACTCCGGGCTCTGCCAAATGGGCCTGGATGAGGCGAGGTCTCTACCACCTTAAGATCGCAGAGCATCAACAAGCTATTGCTGAGTAAGTGAACAAATAGCAGCTTTAAAGCCTATGTATGTTTTAGTATGTATTTTTGAAAAAAACCTTTTGCATGTTTAATAACATTACTTTGGATTTGAGGGACACCCAGTATAAGTTTTAAATGCCTAATCTTTTATCCCAGACACAGTGATGTCAGAACACAAACTACTCCCTCAAATATCAAATTAAAGGCTGGCAGTTGTGGAATACAGTAGAGCTGAAGGTCTTTCCCCGTACCCGACACGGCTCGTTGGGGATTAATTTGTATAATTTTACACAGGATGCTCTAGATTGCAGTGTTTTGGTTACGCTAGCAACTAGAGCTAAGTATGATGTGTGGAAAAGTTTTGACTGTGTATATAATCAAAGTAATGACCGGTTGGTTTTGAAAAATGCAAAAAATGCAACATGCTGTTAAAATACGAGTACAAAACTACAGGGAGTTCTATCCTGATGAGACATTCTGATCAATATTATTCTTTTTAAGCCTAAAGTGCATATTGTAAATTGATTTTTTAGGCTAATTAGTTACTCTTTCATTAAATTTCAGGTACATCTGGCCATCACATCGGCTTATTTAGAGCTGAGATGGTGGAGGTTAATTTACTATTCTATTTAACTTTCTAAAGTTCTATCACTCTTGCCTTGTAAATCATTAATAAATTGAGTCGTTTTTATTGTTATATATATTTTTGTTGTTTTGTAAGTTTAGCAACTTTATTTTCGCTGCAACAGGAGGAGGCTGTAAGGAATCAGCCTCAAGCTTTTATTTTTTTCTCCATACCACAACAATACATTAAAACTTCAATCTTTTGCTGTGTTGATGTTAAATTACTGAAATATACATGCATACTACAACCTGTATTTAAGGATAAATCTATTCCCAGTTTATTTATACTGAACCAGTGTTTTCCACCCAACCAAGAAGATTTTTGTTTTGCGGTGCCCACTGTTTGAGAAAGTCCTCTTACTGCAGTAAAATATTGTCCTAATACTTCACAAATGCAGGTAAAGTTATTATGGTTGTTTGTTGAGATGTGTGCTGGATATATGTAAAGCTGTGTACGTGCACGACTATAGCTTATGTAGATCTGAGATGGAGTGCCATGTAAAGAAGGTGTTTAGTATGATTAAGTCGCAAAAAGAACCATTTGGGAGGTGAAGTAAAATCTGGTCAAAATAAAAGCATATTAGCAGACAATGAAAAGGGTTTGACCTTGCATGCGTGCACTTTAAAAACATTTAGTTGTCTTAACAATTATTAAGTGAAAGTGAAAGGGAAAATGACCAAGTTGGTCAAGTAAAAAGTTCCACTCATTTTATTATTTACTCAACAAATCACTCTGAAATAGATTGACACCAAAAAATTGTTGTCTGCTTTTTTAGTGCAGTCAACAACTGCCACTAAGATCTTATCAATTTCTAAAATCATGTGACATGTTTTAATGTTCTCATAACCACTCTAAATGTGTTCTGTTTCCTTTTGTTATTTAATAAGAGTTAACAGTAAAATGCCCACCAGTATTTGCAGCAAAAAACTCTCATTAGTGTCCTGAACCATTATAAAAAATTAAAAGTTAAATTCCCCCTGTGCTATGTTTGCATTGCTATGTTTGCACTGACAAAATCAAGAAAACAGATTTAACAGAGAGTAAAAAAAATGTGTCATTCAATTAAAAAGTCAAGGTGTCTTTTTATACACAGTTAATGTGCAAGCATATCTTTAAGTGTATTTACAATCACCAATAGTTTCTTATGCATAATAGTTTCAATAAGTTTCTTATGTTTTTATTGTAAAACATGTTATTATGAAGTTTCTCTCTTTGAACATCTCTATATACATTAACTTTACTCACTTACTGACTTTTAATATAAGTCTGAAATGATAAAAAAATACTTTAATTGTAAATAAATTGCTCAAAAATAACAGAAACATGCGTTAAAGTATCATGTCTTCTGTAATGATACAGGCTCTGAAAAAGTTACACGTAGTATGATCACACATTCAAATCTTTTCTCGTTTATTGCTCTATTTTGTGGTTTATAAATAAAATATGAAAATATGTGTTTTTTTTCCTCTTTGTTTCTCATTTATAATTTGAATGCTCTGCTCTCAGCATGCAGGCAGCATTGAGAGCTGATCCTATGGACTGGGTCTGCTGGGAATGTTTAGGCGAGGCTTACCTCAATCGCAGAAGTTTCACAGCAGCCCTAAAAGCTTTCAACAAAGCTCATGTTCTGCAGCCTACCTCCATCTACAGCCTGTACCAGACTGCTGCCATAAAACAGATCCTCGGCCGATTTAAAGAGGCCGCTGCTGAGTACAAGCAGATCTTGGAGAAGGAGGATTATGTTCCAGCACTCAAAGGTGTGTATGTTATCTGTAGATATGTTAAACTCACTCTAAGGTGTAAAACAATTGCATCCAGAGTACTTAACTCTGTTTTCATTCCCAGGTCTGGGTGAGTGCTTGTTAGCTTTGTCTAAGAATGCAATGGATGACTATCTGGATGGGAGAGCAGTAGATCTTATTCAAAGTGCCATTCATCACCTCTTCAGGTACATTAACCAATAGTGTAATAGATTCTGACCGTATAATTAGCATAGATGAGTGTTTTCCACTTATGTTTCAATGTTTTCAGAGCAGTGAAGCAAAGGGCAGACTTGTCATGTCTGTGGAAATTGTTAGGTGATGCTTGCACCGCCTTTAGAACAGTGTCCTCAAACAGGGCCAAAGTACTGGTGCCTGGAGCTCTGTGTGGATTGGATCCATCCGATCAGAGCCATGCATTGGATCAAAAACAGCTTCTCGCACTAGGAGAAAGGTGAAAGGCATATTTTTAAAATTACAAACTATGATTATAAATAGGGATGCACCGATACCGGTATCGGCCTCGATACCACATTTTCTAAAGTACTCGTATTCGTTAAAAGACCCCCAATACCGCAGACCGATACCTCCGTCTGAGAAATGTCTACGTTTGAGCGGCGTGTAAGGAGTTAATCACAGGCGCCGAGTGCCCACCTCCACACTCCGGCTGCAGCTCAGAGTGGGGAGAAGACGAGGCGAGACATGTCAGACTTTACAAGACTTTATCCACACTTCTAAACCAACACAACCCTTCCTGCAGCAAACTCTTGGAAGACGAGAGAAAATGTCCAGAGACCATCCACGTCCTGTGAAAATAACACAGGCAATTATCTAGTACATTTCATTGAGTGACCAGCCACTCTCGGAGGTAGAAAATGTGGGGTTCCTGGATCTCCTCCATGTTCCGCAGCTCAGATATGATTTCCCAAACCACCGCTACACGACTGACACGGAGCAGCCTAAACTACACGAGAAACGACTCCATGAAAAACATAATTATCCACAGCCTGCTGCAAATCTCCTCTCCGTTTAGTTTCATCACAGATATTTGGACAAGCAGTGTTAGCCCCGTGTTGCTAATTAGCGCAACCTCCCAGAGTTTCACGCCACAATAAACCAACATGCGAAAAAATTCCGCGGCTAGAACACCGGCCAGGCTTAATTGCTAAGATTTAAGATTTAAGCACTTATTTTTTTATAATGATTAATTCTGTGATATGTTGCATGCAACATGCTTTTCATGTAAATAAACGGTCTTAATTCCAAACTAGTCCCTTGTTTTTTTTTTTTATTATACGACTAAAAATGTTACCTGTAAATTTAAATCATGTTTTTATTAAATATCGGTATCGTTATCGGCAAGTATTGAAATGCAAGTACTCGTACTTGTACTTTTCAAAAAGGGGTATTGGCGCATCCCTAATTATAAATAATCTAGAACCTTCTGGAATCTGTTCTCTATTCTGGCATAAGCACTTTTAACATAGCTTAGCATAGACTATTCGACATTTTCATACTATTAGCTGAATGATTACAGTTTCTTGACTTCTTTTTGTCTCTCTAGACTTTCTTTCTTTCTTTCTCGACTTCTTGATTTCTTTTTTTTTCCCAATGTTTTTCTTTTCTGTCTTTCTCAACTTCTGTCTTTCTTTCTGTCTTTCTCAACTTCTTTCTTTCTTGCTTAATCTGTTTTTTTTCTCAACTTCTTTCTTTCTGGACCTATTTCTTTCTAAACTTCTTTTAACTTCTGTATTTTTTGAGTTCGTCTGTCAGACTTTCATTCACTCTTTTTAAACGACATTCTCAACTTCTGTCTTTTTTTCTTTTTCTCTAAACCTTTTTGTCTTTCTCGGCTTTCTGTTTTTCTCAACTTTTTTCTTTTTTCTTTCTTTCTGACTTCTTTCTCTCTTTCTTGACTTCTTTTTTTTCTTAACATCTTTCTTTCTGCCTTTCTTTCTCAATACTTTTTTTATTGTTTCCTTCTTGCATTGACTTCTGTATTTCTTTCTTGACTTCTCTCTTTCTTGACTTCTTTTTTTTCTGAACATTTTTCTTTCTCAATACTTTTTTATTCTATCTTAGCTTGACTTCTGTATTTCTTTCTTGACTTCTTTCTGTCTTTCTAGACTTCCTTTTGTCTTTCTTGACTTCTTTATTTCTCAACATCTTTCTTTCTGCTTTTCTTTCTCAATTCTTTTTATTTTTTATTTCTTACCTTGACATCATATTTCTTTTTTGACTTCTTTCTCAGCATAATTTTCTTTGTCAACATCTTATTTTCTTTCTTTCTTAACATGACTTTTAGGCATATTTCAAGACTTTCTTTCTAGACTTTTTTCACTTTCCAGTTGTCTTTGTTTTTTGTTTACATATTTTCTCTTTTTGTAGACTTTCTTTTTGGACAAATTTCTATACTTTTATTGTTACTTTTAGACTTCTTTTTGGACCTTTTTCTATGCATCTTTCTTATTCTTTCTTTCTTCACATCTCTAAATATTCTTCTTAGTCTTTTTTCTTTTTTGTAGACATTTTTTTCCAAGTCTTCTTTTCTGATTGTAGACTTTCCTACTTTTTAGACCTCTGTCTTTCTTTCTTTTATAATTCAGATGGGCTAAGGGGAGTATATCACTGTTTGAATGTTTACGAAATTTAATTTTAACCAAATTATAAGTTCTTTAACTTGTATATCTAATAAAAATGATTTACGAGTGTCTGCTTTATCAGGTGTTTTGGTCGTGCACTAAAGCTTACACCGGAAGCTCCCAGTCTGTGGTGCGACCTCGGTTTGAACTACTACCATCAATCCAGACTGCTGAGCTCATACTATCCTGAGGGGGATCCCCAGGCTCTGCTGGAAAAAGCAGTGCAGGTACACGACCTGAAATAACACTCATTATATATTTATATGCTGCTGTTATAATGGACAACTTTGGATATCTTCTGTTCTGACAGTGTGTAAAGAAGGCAGTCATGCTGGATAGCTCAAATCACACTTACTGGAATACCCTCGGGGTGGTTGCTATGTCAAAGGGTAAAAACACACAAACAATAGTGTTGGTCTGCCATTCATTGGTGTGTATCTGTTTCATGTTTACATATGTTTACATCTTTTAGGTATTGAAAAGTTTGCGCTAGCTCAACACAGCTTCATTAAATCAATTCAATTGGAATCAAATGTAAGTGATGCAAAAAGTATTTATTACCTTTTTTTTTTACATAACATGTCTCTGTTGATTTAACATGTTGCACTTTTTAGAATGTAGTTGCGTGGACCAACCTTGGTGCTTTGTATCTGGAAAAGGGAAATCTAGAGGTATGATTTTTTTTTCGTTGTGATAAGAAGTGAAGATTTACTTGAAGGTAATCTTAAAAATTTAATATTTTTTTAGCTTTCACATGAAGCTTTTAAGACCGCTCAGTCTCTTGAACCCCTCTATGTGAACTGCTGGATTGGACAGGTAACCCTTTATCTTCTTTGAGATTATTCTACAAGTTTATTCCCTAATAATCATTGGAACATTTGTGTTATTTCACAGGCCCTCATTGCTGAGACAGTCGGCAGTTATGACACAATGGACCTTTTTAGACACACCACTGAACTAAGCACTCATGTATGTTTACAGTTGGTCACCAGTCAAAAGTATTACTCTTGTAAATGTCTGTAGTTTTAAGTAATCCAAGTTAGCATTGTTGGCTGCCATAAGGCACAAAGAGACTAATTCCTCAGCGTAAATGGCAGATGTGGTGACAGATGTATTAGATGTTAAAATGTCAACAAAACACATAAAGCTGAATTATTCGAAATCTAATCAATATTAGTAACATAATAACTAAAGCATGTTTTAAACTAAAAAGACTAAAAGCTGAATGTACATATAAGGCATCAGATTGTAAAACATTGTGCTACAGAGCATTAGTAACAGCTTTGGTGACGCATTGTTTTCAACAGTTCATTTTCAAGCACTATGTAGAAGGTTCGCGTTACCTGAAGGTTTTTGTTACTAATACCTAAATCGGCTAATTACATTTCGAATATACTAAAAATGTTAAAAGTAATTTAAAAGTAATGTTTTTTGTCAAAAACATTTATCAGTGCATGATTTGAAAAATAAACGTAAATAGAAAATAGAAAAACAAAAAATCTATTGTTGATCTGTACTCCAACGCCTGTATTCAATCTGTAAATCTGAGGTAGTTACCTGGAATAACAAAATACATATATTTAGTGACAGGATAACGATCATAAACAAATGAGTAAGTAAGGAAGTAAGGAAGGAATACATTTTATTTATATAGCACTGTTTATGACAAATGAGTTGTACCAAAGTGCTTTACATAGTACAATCAGTAACAAATACATAGTACAATAAAATAAACATTTAAAAGAAAATATCAAGTTAAAAAAATTCACTCAAAGAACATCAACCAGATAAAACAGCACAAATTCACACAACATACACCAACTCTTAAAATGCCTGCACAGAAAAATATGTCTTTCATTTTTTTAAACCGAGAACGTTCTGTCACCCTTAGTTTTAACCGTGTTCTTAGAACCAGCAACAGCTCAGAATCAGCTGACCGCAATATCCTGGTGTTTTTGAGGAATTAGGAGCTTGTTCAAATATTGAGGAACTAGACCATTTAATGCTTTAAAAAGTAATAAAAGAATCTTAAACTGATTCCTGTAGCTGACAGGGAGCCAGTGCAGTTTGGCTAGGACTGGGGTGATATTTCATCCACCTTTTTAGTGCCAGTCCACAATCTTGGAGCTGCATTCTGGAACAGCTGTACCAATTAGAATTATTATTGAGGAAAGTGCACTACATTTGGCCAAAAAAATCTAATGTATATGTATGTACCAGTACATACAAAAAATAACTGTAGAATGAAAAACATACGACATTTGAGCATTGTGTAAATCTTGAAATAAGACCCAAAAGACATGTTTGCCCTTGATCACATCTGTCCTGAGCTGGATCCAAACTACAATCTCCTGCTTCATATTATAATAGTTATCACTTAGAAACAAAGATTCTCATAGATGGAAATGTGTCTTTTGTTGTAGTTTTATGTAACTTTTGGTTTTCATGAAGGTAATATTTACGGCAGAAAACATGGCACACAACTATTTTACAAGATTCATATTTCTCAACCATCTGTTGAGAGAATAAATGGATGGTTCAGAGATAGTCTAGATGTTTATTCTTCTTTTTTCGTTGTAGACATGTTTCTTTTTTATTTTTGTAAACTTTCTATCTTTTTAGACGTGCACATTATATTCCTTCTGTTTGATGCCTATTTTTAATCCTTTTTCTAGATTTTTTTATTTTTAGACTAATTTCTTTATACATGTTGTATTCTTCCTTTCTATACTTGTTTCATAATAGACTACAAACCCAGTGGCATATTCTTTTGGAAGATTTCCAAAATATTTTTTCTTGTTAAGTGAGAAGCATTTTATTTTTGTCGTTGTTGCCGTACTTAAAATTGTCGTTATCAGATAAGACACCCTTAAAATATTCTTGAATTTTATTTTAGTTTTTTACACTTCTCTTTTAAAGTTTCTTGATTTAAGATTGTTGCAAAGCCAGTTGCTAATTGCAAAATCAAGTGCCTCAGCGATATATGATCAAAGAAAGTATTTTTTCTACTCAAGAAATATTTATGCATTTTTTTTTTAAATCCATTCTCTAAAATTTAAATATTTTGTCTAATTTCAAGAATTTACGTCTTTGCTTTGATATTTGTGAGGGAAATGTTTGGTTGGTTTTAGACTGAAGGAGTGAAGGGATATGCATTCTGGGTTTGTTCCACACTGCTGGATAGGAGCAATAGAGACTCCGAGCTTTACCTCTACAACATCATCCAGATGAACGCCGTCTCTGCTGCACAGGTGGCTTTGAGCAAGTACACAGGTATGACAACATACATGCTCATAAATTTCTGCTGTGATGAATGATTTCAAAACAGTTTTCGTTTTTTACCACAGAGAGGATTCAGACCGATCCAGATGCTTTTATCATGCTTGGCTACCTGAACACACACCTGCAGCTCAGGAAACAGGCCGTTGATGCATACCGCAGGTTTGCTTCTTAATGCAGATATTCCTTTAAAACAACAAATTTATTTAGGCGAGAAGCTTCCTTAGTATTTAACTCATTATTTTAATGGTGTTTATAAGCCGATGTAGATGTAGCAGAGAAAAACCAGAAAAAATATAACTGTGAGCATTAATAAAAAAACATTAATGCATGGAGATACATCAATGTTTTGGCAAAATAGAGCTGTTTTCAACAAGTTGCAAAATGGATGATACCCATAAAATCTGACATCCGTTAATCACAGAATGAGACTCGGAACAAATAACACAACTCCAGACCACTACAGTGCATTGTGCTGGGAATGCAATCAATCACATGTGTTTGTTCTTATTATCTCAAAGGGTTGCTCATGTATAGCTTCATGCCTAAATTGTCAATGTTTAAATAAAATTTGGTAACAAGTTATTTGAAGATGATTTAACCAGTCAATTTTCTTTTAGTCAGCATGGTCAGAAAGTTTTCTGGAAGTCGAACAACCCCCCTTGGAGAATTGAGAAAAGTAGGGTTTTGACTTAGTTAAAGATGACAGAGCGGAAGTGAGGTTGAATATGGAAAATTTTACATCAGTCTTTTTAACAGGACCCAGGAATAAATTCAGACTGTCAACATAGGCTAAAGCTAGAAAAATATATTAGCAATTTCCTAGTTTTTGTTGCAACTTTTGGCCACAAGGTGGTGCTGCAAAAATATTTTTGTACAGAGACAAACAAGCATGTTAAGTTTTGTCATTTTATTGCAATCTGTTTAGAGAATGCAATAAACTAAAATAATGGTTGACTTCCAAAACAGCTGACCTTGTTAAATTGGGCATGTCCTGACTGGACAAGAGGAGGCATTGAAATTCAATATGCAAATTTTTAGTCTAACATAGTTGTTAGCCAAAATAGCCAGTTTCCTTATGTTTGACCACTTGGGGCACTGAGCTAAAAAACTGCTATTCATGTTATTGTTAATTTTACATACAACCATTTTGATCTTAATATCTCTATGTCTTGCCTTGTGGGGTCTTTGTGTAAAAATTTGTCAGAACTTTTTTGACGGTTAAGCTTAAGGATAAACTATTTTTTCAATAACTTTTAGTCAGCAGAGTCAGTGGGTTATATGCATATATATCCACATGTTTTGAGGAAATTGTGCAAACAGTCTAAGAGAACTTCAAAAAAAGTAGCTTTTTGCAAAGTTGAATTTGCAGAAAAAACATCACGGTGTGAAATGATGATTTGAACCAGCACAAGTTAGAATCAGGGTAAACAGTAATGGTGTTTTTACTACATACGATTCAGTAGTTAGTACCGCCACTTCTTATGTCCTTGTAAAGTACTGGTCATTTCTTTCATGGAGGTCAGAACATAAAATACAGAGATTCTTGAATGTAAATATGGCTTGGTAAAATCCTAACCTCTACCCATCATAATGCAATTTAATATAGAGGGAGTTCAGGTCAAATCACTTATAGAAATAAATGTACATAAAATCATTTCAGTAAGAGTGTTCAATTACAAAATGTATTTAATTTTATGAAATAACTTGCAAACAGTGAACTAACAGTAGTGTAACTAAAATGTTGCTTTTCTTGAAATAGAAAGTCAAAGCATCATTGAACTTGTGAGATTAAATGAAATTTGCCAGTCAAAAGAATTTAGCTTGCCTTGACTTTAGATTAAATATAATTTGTTAAAACAAACACCCCACATTCTTCTAGACAAATTTTGCATACATTTCTTCAAACCTGAAGATACTCAAGTATACTCAAGCATTGTGACTGGGCAAGTCCAAAAACAGGCTCTTAAAAAGGCTCAAGTGTTCTGAAAGGCCTGCAGCAGTATTAAAATAAATGCATTCATGAATATACCGGTACACTCTCAGCGCTCAGAGAAGTGCTGATACTCTAAAGAGTTTTTTTTTGGAGTACTAGTACTAAGTAACTGTGCATAATGACCCAGGTTATGACCAGAAACATAATAGACACTTTAAACAAGTGGTGGCACTATAGAGTTTGCGTTAAAGACCTGGTTAATCCGTTGTACTTTTGTGCCAATTAGGAGAATGGATTCAATTGGTGTTGTGGCACCTTCGATGCTTGACCCCTAATAAAGAGGCCAACAATATTTTTTTTTACATTTCTGAGATAGATTCAACCTATTTTTGTGACGAATTGTTTGTGCGTTTTGTCACAGAGCTGTGGAACTCCTCCAGGAGTCCTCAAATGTAGACAAGCTCTGCTTTGCAGTGAGGTGTTATGGCAATGCTCTCAGGTAAAAACATATCGTTTCACCTAAAATAGCTAATTTTGAATTTGTAGAAAACCACTTTGTGTTGTGCTTGTTTTCAGTGAAGTTGGACGATGGGAGGAAGCTGTACGCCTCTATTCCTCCACACCCCTAGAGGAGCTACATGATCTTATTGGGCTGGCACTGGCGTGTTTCAGAATGGGTCAATTACCAGAGAGCATTCAGGGTGGGTGGTTCTGTCTCCTAACATCTGGATTCAATCCTGTTCACAATATCAGAACTTTATTAAATTGTGTTTATGTTGTCATTTTCAGCCTATGAGAAAGCCCTCATAGCTGCCTCTGCTGAGAAAGATAAAGCCTGTTTACTCACAGCACTGGCTCTGATACAGCACAGACTAGGCAGCATGGATCGTGCCAAAACACTACTTTTCAAGTGGTAACTACTCTACTGCCTAAAAGTATCTATTTCTCAGTTTCAGTCTTTAACAACTCCTGGTTTTTGTATAGCTCCATGATGAAGGAGCCCATTAGAGAGAGCCTGCTGTGTCTGTGTGCGTTGGGTTTGGTTCATGGTGACACCACCCTAGCTAGTGCTACTCTCACCGAGTTGCAGAAACTTGGTGAACCTGTGGGGGTCGCTGTGGAGGAGTGCTGTCTACTCATCTGCACCCTACTGGCCCTTCAAGGCAATTACTGCGCCGTGTACAGAGAGGCTTCCAGGGCTATTCACAGGTACTTCAAGGGTTTTGTTAGATCTCCTGTGTAAGCTTACATCTTCTCATCAGCAATAGTAGCACAGCACTCTCTCATACTCTGAGTAGTAACCACGGTTCTTTTCCAGACCTCCATCTTGCTCGCAATTTTTTTTCTGTCTGAAAGGTTTCTAGCAAAATAAGAAAAAAAACTCAGCTAAGGAATCTATATGCACACAAATCCATTTCACACTGCATGTAGGGAAGTATATTGCAAATGCTGTCCCAAAGGTAAAAACAAGTACCAGGAGTTCTACCTTGTATTGAGGCAAGTACCATTTTATTACAAAACCTTACACATCCCATTATTGCAGTTTGTTTATATATTCCTTCTCAAGAGTCCCACAAACCATCACAAATCCTACACACAGCTCAGATTCGAGGCTCATAACATCTTCTTCCCACGACCTGTTGAAGCATGAGTTTTCAGTTGGTCACTTTGGTTGATATTTACATCGATCTCGGCTGTTAGTTAGCATCTTTGTTTCATTCAAAAGACAACTCCGATTCCACACTCAAAAGCTTATACTCTCATGAACTGTTTAAGACCGAGTTAGCGCAGTGTTTTTGATATAATCCACAGGAGTTCCTGCCTTCAGCAGCATTCGTTTTTTGGTCAAGTCACAGTATTTACAGCGGGTTTCGGCCATTTGTGACAGCTATAGTGTCTGTGTTTTATTCAAAAGACAGCTCAGATTCCAGATTCTTATACTGTCGTGAAAAAAATTACATCATTCCCTTGAAATCATTTTCGCACCTCTAAAAATCATTTAAAGTAAAAAAAAAAAAACTATTCACCTCCCCTTTAACTCGCTTACAATTTAGAGTCAATTAAGTACTAATACACAATTAATGAAAGGGGTCTTCAACTAGACATTATTTCGCATATATTTCGCATTATTTCATTATTTCAATTTTGAATCATCAGTTAAGTATGAAGACATGCATAACCAATGCTGACTATGGAGGTTTAAATAGGACTTTTTTACTATCACTAAAAAGCTGGTAATACATTTTAAAGTTGATTATTCTTTAGGTTTGTATATGGATTAACAGTTCTCAAATGTTGCTATGTTTGTTGAGTCATTCTTCTTGAGTGATTTTACACTCACAGAGAGGAATAATTAAGCCTAATTAATACGCCATAATTACCATTAATATACTTGTAAGGATAATCCACCTAACCAGCCTTGAATCAAAATTCAGCAGTTAAGCAGTCCTGAAACGTCAATGGTTGAACTCTTGTCGAAATTTATTTTTCTGGTTGATTGAGGTATTGAGCTGCAATTAAATTAACCCCAGTCTTAATCCAATAGCTAGTGACCTTTTAGTGTTGCTCTTCAGTTTTTTCCACAGGAAATGTGAAAACTGTCAAAGGACATTAAAGAGAATACCTTTAATCGGTTTAACCCCATGGGAAATGTAGATTCCAACACTGAGTCTAAGTCACAGCGTTAGCTTTTTTTCTCAGTTATATTTTATATTGCAGGAACCCAGGAAATGCATCTCTTTGGGCCCTTCTCTCTAGACTGGTTCCCCAGTACTGCCCCAGTAAAGCAGAAGTGAGTTTGTGTTGTACTTTTTAGAACATGTGTTTTTTTATATAAATAACTACATTTGAGAAGTGTCAATAACAAGATTTGTAATGACAAAAAACACAAAATTGTTTTAGACAAAACAATTTTTTTTAGACGTAGTGAATACAGATGTTTTCATGGAGATATTTTAACTAGAACCAGAAACTGGAGTATTATTGTATGGCTTGATTGTGAAGCATCCCCAGACCCTGATTGGTCAAAAGTGAGATGTCCTTATTTCTGTTTCTGGACCAGATTTCAAGCTAAAAAAACCCGCATAGATCGGCTAGTGTCAGCATTCTCCTTCATCTGGAACAGTATCAAAGTATATGAAGTTTTGACCACAAATGAATTTTTTGCAATGTGCTCATTTTTGCTTTTTTGTTTTCTCCAAAACTCTTGAAATTTGTAGCAATGAGACAGCATGTGCAGACTAGAAGTGTTCAGCTGCTTTCATTTACATATCTCACCTAGATGTGAAGATCTGGTCTATTAACATGTGACTTTATTTGGTTGTTCAAGTAGTTTTTTTCTTTTTTAGGGAGGAGCTGTCGCTGGAAGTGTAGCGTGCCATGCCAGTTTGACTCTGGGAAAGGTGATTTAACAGTTTATGGCTGAAGAAAAATATCCAGAATAGTTCTTAAATTTAAAGAGTTTGAATCTCTCCATCTCTAGAGGGCTTTGCTGTATAGCGGAGTGAATCAGCTGGCTTCTGGTTGCCACTCTGGTGAGGAAAGGAGACGGAACGCCCTAAACACAATCCAGAGAGCTGTGCTGCTTTGTCCAGGTACACTCAGTCCCAGTCGTTAGTTAGTTCCTTAAGAGAGTAACCATGCTTTCGACAAGGTCAAATTGACACGGACAGACAAATATTGGGTTAAACTCAACTATTAATAGCCAAAAGTCTCTAAACATAATAATGTATAGCAGCACTATCACCTTTAAAAAATAATCACTATTTGTTTGAACCTGTAAAACCAATAGCAGGAAGGTAGCTATCTTGATGTTGTCATTCTTGATTTTCTGTAATTGAGCATGTTAAATTATGCTTGTGAAGTATGAGGTAAAGATGGGTTTAAGTGCCCTTGTTTGTGCTGTGAAATGCCCATACAAGGAGTCGCGCTCTTTATTGCATGATAGAGAGCAAGCTTTAAAAAAATACTTTTTAAAAACCTTTTTTAAAATATTTTTTTAATACAGAATTGATCTATTTTTTTTTTACACTTGTACTTTGCTTGATCATGAGAATACCACACGTTTGAAAGGGTGATTAAGCTAAATATTATTTAACCCTGTTAAAAAAGAAAATGGTAACATTTTCATTCCTGGTTTCCGCTGGGTCTTAAATAGTCTTAAGTGGATGGGGCGGAAACTTTTTAGTGGACTGGGTGTAAAAGTGGCACAGTGGTGGAGTTTGTCTTCTTGTAACTGAAAGGTTGGCGGTTCGATCCCCGCCAGGTCCATTCTGCCATTCTGACCCCGGGCAAGCCTCTTCACCCAAATTGCCCTGTATGGGTTTGTGTGATTGGTGGTGGGCAGGAGAGCATAGGTGTGGAATGGCAGCCACGTTTTGTCAGACTGCCCCAGGGCAGCTGAGGGCTACCAAGGTAGCTTATCACCACCAGAGTGTGAATGTGAAATGAATGAATAATGCTCTGAAATTTGTAAAGCGTCTTTGAAGCGCTATTTAAAATTGAAGGCATTATGTCAAAAAGTTAAAAGGCCAAATTTTAGGCCTTAAAAAGTCTAAAATAAATTTTCACAGCTTATTTTCCTGATATTGATGTAAAGCTGATTTGTTATGTATGTTTGTTGTTTGTTTGAGGTTGGCAGAGATAATGTTTGTAAATGCAACAAGAAAAGTAAAAATGGTGGTTAGAGTTGCCATATTCTGAGAAAATGTACAGAATGTTCAAAAACACAAGAGTTTCAGAAAACTTAAAAGTGACGTTTAGCAGTGCCATAGTTTGAGAAAATGCTTGTTAACACTCATAAATCCTCAAAATCTTAAAATTTATTGTTAGGGTTGCCAGATATTGAGATAAGACTCATAAATGTGAACTTGCCAAAAGGGTTGCCAGAGGTTGAGAAAATGCTCATAAATGATTAAAATAATATAATTGATAGTTAAAGTTTCCAGAGTTTGAGAAAGCCTTAGTAAATGCTCAATAACATAAAACTCATGGTTAGGGTTTAAACAATGTATTTAAAGCACACCGTTTATTATGCAAATAATAACAGTTTTTTTCAGTGTTTTTGATGTTACAATATAGTTGTTAAATTTGATACTTAATGGTCTTAAAAAGGTATTATAAAGTCTTAAATTTAACCTTATGAATCTTGCAGAAAAAAATCAATGTGTCCATATTTTTTATTTGTCTGAATTAATTATTAGAATTCTGGGGGAATTTTCAAGTTTATACAAGACTAGGCTAATGATTAACTTTAAACACTATTACTATTAGTAGTCCACAAGATGTCATCGGTCTGGGATTCCTCACACTGGCTATGCTCACCTTTAGCTGGTCATTAACAACTATCTATTTTACTGCACATCAATAAAAAATATAAACGATTAGCATAAACAGTTGTTTCTCCACCATAATAGGACCCCAACATCTGGAATTTGGATCTGGATGTGCTAAAATAAAATAAACATTTATTTTTTATTCCTGTTAAAAAATTTTATTTCTCAAGTGCCTCTGCCTACACACTTTGCTTTAACCCTAATGAAATTCTCCTAATCGCCCTAAATGAGTTTAGTTTTTAAGTATGGCATTTTTTAATATATTGTTTTGTGCGTTGCAGCATGGTTGGTGATCCAGGACCAAAACTGATTATTGAAAAAATGTAGTTAAATACAGCATACTCCAATTAATTTCCCAAAATATTTTTAGTATATAATAATGACGAATCACAGAAAATCAGCCATCTTTTAAAATTAATAGTGTTAAAAGTGCATCAGGAGGACTGTTGGCAACGTATTGGATTCTTGGCAAAAATCTTAATGTATCTACAAATGAGCAATGAAACTCAAATTTATGCTGAGCTTTTAATTCTTGTTCAAAAAGATTTTAATTTTAATACTGGGCAGAGCATACTATAATTACTTATTTAAAACTGCCTTGAGTAAGCAGGAGTATGTGCCAAGTGTAAAGCAGAGGCTGGATGCTGAAGTGCACTACTGTGTAAAAAAGAGTTTTCTGCCCATGAGTGCATCAGAAATCATTTCTGCTGCATACCCTCTGACAGTAACTCGGTGAAAGATTGATCTGTGTTGTCTATTTGTCTCGGTTCCACAAACACAGATGACCCTGCTGCATGGGCAGGGCTTATGGCTGCCTGTCACACAGAGAACATGGCTTGCTTACTAAATGGCTCCACCCCTCATAGAGAAAATCTGGAGAAGGCACTCATGACCCTGGTGTCTGAAAAAGGTCTGTGGGTTTTTGCACTGTGTTTAAGCTAATGCTCAAATAAAGAAATTTTTATGAGTATATAAATTAATCATGTTAAGAAGCTGAATGTTGGGTGCATGCTCTTTGCTCAGTGAAGGGTCTGCAGGGAGAGGACGGGCTCTTGGCACAGTCCCTGGAAGGATGGGTGCTGCAGCAGGCTGTGACTGGTCTCAAGCTGAGTGGCCAATACGACCAAGCAGAGACTCTGTGCTCCCAGGTACTCTCTTTGTCCCTGTTCTCTTGCTCTCTTTCTCTCTCTCATACTTTTCTCCAATTGAGCTATTGGTTGTGAAATAACACACAAAGGTTGACACTAACAGACTGTCCTGTTCTAGAGCAAAACTGTGCACCTGTTTCCTGTGGTGACGAAGTACAATATGAATAAAATTGCCTAGAGCTTTTCCGGAGGATTTGTTTTTTACATTGTTTAAAAGAGACAAAATATTTCATGGACGTTGAGATCTTTACTGGGGCATGGCCCCTCCATCACTCATCTCATCTTATTTCCTTGAAGATTTTTAGACAACAATGACATGTTCACAAAAACATAGCCTTTCTCTATTAAGTCTTGGTAATAATCTTAATGTATCTACAAATGAGGAATAAAACTCAAATTTCGTTTGAGTCGTTTAATACCAAGCTTTTAATTCCATTTTTAATGTCATTTAATTTCTTGTTCAAAAAGATTTTCATTTTAATTCTGAGCAGAGCATACTAGCATATTTGCTATTTCAAACTAGAAATTAAAATTTACTGTAGATTTGCTATCTAATATAAGAGAAAAGGTGTTTACACCAAGGAGGTGAAACAGATGTTGAAATAGTAATTTAACCTTTAAGTCATAGTTATTAAATATATTAGTTATTAGGTTAAAATATTTATAAATTGCTACTTATTGTAAAGCTATGTTTGCATGAATTCATTTGAGTAATCTCAGACTCTGGTTGAGTTTGGGTTTATAAGTAAAACTAAATCGGGTTCCAGTCAGGCTAAATTCTCTTGGGCTCGGGCCTATTACAGCTCTTATATGCATAAATGTCCATGTATAGGTGTTTTGAGACCTTTAGTTACATGAGCAGAGTTCTAGGCTGAGTTGTGGCTGGCTATACCCTCATTGTTCAACCAGGACACATCATCAGCAATGTATCCTAAGATCACTGGTTGTTTCGTGTCTCTTGAACATCAGACAACCTCCCTCAGGTGATCCTGCGGAGCTTGATCAGACCTCAGCATGTGTTCTAGCAGCTCATCTACCGATTTGCTCTCTTGATCCAGAGCCACCTAGAGGACTTTTCCGCTCCCTTACTGCTCTCTCTCTCTTCCTCCTTTCACCCAAAAAGTTTAAGCTTTGCAGAGGGGTTGTCTTGCAAAATGTCTTCATTCAACTTCCATAGGCAAGCACATTTTCTGTAGCAGTAGCTGACTAGGACTCGGTGTGTATCTCTTCCTCTTCACAAGGCAGTTAGAGATCTACCATGGCGTGTTGCTAATTAGAACATGAAAAGTTACCCACCTAAAAATGTACTCAAGTAAAAGAAAAAAGTAAGTTATGAAAAATGTATCCAAGAACCTCAGAGTCCTCTCTGCTTTGTCAGACTGTCAAAATAATTAGGGATGCATATTAATATGACTCACCACTCATTAAAATAGTCATCAGCTAATTTGTATGAAACTGGCAAATTCTAATGTTTATGAGCATAAAATATTTCACATTTTTACAAGTCTGCCACAACTTGCATGAGAGAAGATTGAGAGGTTTATGATACTAGCTTACCTAAACGTCCATACGCAGGTTACGTGTACAGTTTGATCTAAAGCTGGCAATTTGCATAATTAGTTTTGCTGCAAAGTATAGTTTTTACTTCTGGTCACATAACATGCAAGGCCAAGTCTTTCGCTTTTGCCTAGGTCTGAATCAGTGATTGTCCTGGCTTTGTGGAAGATTTGCATGATTACTTTGCCTGTTGTTATTTTTTCTCTTTTTTGTTTTTACTTGAAAGCGAAATCTGTTTTCAAATGTAGAGAAGTATTTCATTCAAATAACATTTACTCCAAGTAAAATTAAAAGTCAAAATTTTCAAAATCTAATAAAAAATAGAAGTAAATGAAAAACAAGGACTCGAGAAAAGTCACACAGGTAAGTCACACAGGTGCAATATAATAAAATAATCATGTTTCAAGTGCCATATTATGCCCTTTAAATGATTTACAATGAATGTTTAAGTCGTCTAGACTATTCCTGCACCCTTAATAACCTTTTCATGGCAGAATTTTTCATAAACAATGTCTTTGAATCAACTCAAATGCCAAACAAGCCATGTATCTCCTCTTTCTCCCACACCCGCAACGCCCCCTTCTGAGGTTTGCACGCAGAAAATTCACCCATTTCCAACCAATACTTTCATCTTTTGGTAAGCCAAAAAACCTTTTTGGCTTGGGACATCCAAAAACACTTTATTGTCAATCTTTGTCGACGCAGTTCTGCTACGGTTACACTTCTGGGTCAGTAAGTGTTAATGTTCTTCATGGAGATTGGCTACATTAGCAATTCGTCTGTTCGGTTAGTAGGTGGTGCTATGGCCAATGGCTGGTTTTGAGCTCCCAGATAAAGAAAATAGTATAACACAAATCTGCATGAATCTGAATGATGAAGGAACAACACTAAAACATGCAAAAATATCTAAAAAGTCAAGTGTGCATAGTATCGCGTATTTAAAGTCCTGAATATTTGCTATAGTGCCCCTCTCTTCAGTATTATCTTTGACTTTGCTAACTTTGGATATCTGGAGTTTGAATCCTTAGTAGGCATTACATTTTTCATCTTCTGTTTAGTGCAAAAATATTAAAGATGATTATTATGTGGAAAGCTAATGTGGAATTTTATGTGGTTCAACCCTGTGATGATAACACAAGTTTTTATTGTTGGTGTGCTATGGCGATAAAAAAGAACTATAATCAGAGACAAATTAATTGCTAAGTATTCGTGAATGCATATAAAAGTAATTTATTGACAAACATTGAATATTCTAGTGCAAAACAACTTAAGATTTAGTGCTATAAAACTTGATAATCACTTCTGTTTCTTAGTGATGGCCCATACTAAGAGTTTAGATATTTAAAGATCAACCTTTAATCTGGTAACCTAGTCTAATCCAGTAATTTGAGCACTGGACATTTTTACGACTTTTGAACATTACTTTTATGTATTATAGTATGAAATGCACATGTTGAATTTGTCTACTTTAACATTACACTTTTGTTTTTGACTGCTGTTTTTTATATATATATATATATTTATCAATTGATACATGTGATTGGCTGATGTGTAACAATAAATTCAACCACATATTGTGCTATATATACTCGATTACAAGTCTCAAGAAGCGAGTTTTATTTTTCATTACACAAATCCTGGCAGCTATACGTCAAGGAAAATTGCATTCACTCTCGGTCTATACCCATTTTGAAGAGTTGATTACTTTTCCACTTAAAAAACAGCATTATGGTGCATTAATCCTATTGTGCTTTATTATTTGCAACTTTACTTAACATGTTTGCTTTTCTGTTTATACATGGTCTACTTAAATTTAAATAAAATTGAACTTTTAAACTTCTTAAATGTATTTAAGAAAACTATTTCAATTAATTGACATTTCAGTTAACCCTTTACATCTTTAACCTTTTTATTTATTATTCACAGGATGGGTTATGATAAGTTGAATTTGCTCTAAATTCTATTTCAAAGTCTTTCAATCTGAAACTTGGTAGTCAGTAATTGGAATTAATTCAATTTATCTTTATTAATATATATATATATATATATATATATATATATATATATATATATATATATATATATATATATATATATATATATATATATATGATATATATTAGATATGTATATTCTATATATCTCTCTCTCTCTTCTCTCTCTTCTCTCTATCTATCTCTCTCTCTCTCTCTCTGTCTCTCTCCTCTCTCTCTATCTATGTATTGTGTGTGTGTATGGTGTGCGCGTGTGTGTGTATCTATATAATTAAAATATAAAATTACAAAACAATATTAATCATAAAGTAAAACAGTAATCAACCAATGAGTTTATTGTTGGTTCTCAAAGCATAATTCTTTTCTCCGCTTAAAGTTGTCATCCATCATTAGGTGCTTTTTTGGCTTTGAGACGAGCTGCCGCATCTTCCCTCGTCTCAATGCAAACTATGTGTCTTCATCTTTTCTGTCCAGTCTGTACTGAAAGACTTCATTGGCTTCTGACCCAACTTCTGTCCATTCTCTAGGTGCATGCACAGAGTATGCCAAGTTGATGGGTTGCTCACTAGAGCCTCCTCTGTTGTTGAAGTTATAGAACAGGGATTCATATGTAATTTATGGAACCTTCAGACAGAATGATCTCATTTACTGAACATATTTGAAAGGAAACTTGTAACAACTGTAGTGTTAAGTTTGCATGTGTTCCCTCTCTCGTTCAGGTGTTGAACGTCTCTCCAGAGCATCCTGTGGTGTTCCTGATGCTGAGGCAAGTTCAGTGTGAGCGCCTCCTGCTGGCAGAGGCTGGTAACAGTATTCCTCCTGTAATACTGGATCAGCTCAGCGCTGCTGTCATGGCTAACCACACATCCGTGTCTGCTTGGCACGTAAGTACAGAAATCATCTCACTAAAGTGACAAGAAAATAGATTATGTACAAGTTACAAGTTAAGGATAAATCTTAATGTGGGTAGACAAAATGCAGATCCTTGCTTAGGTAAATTTTTTGGTTGTTTGCGAATTTAACATACAATTTAATTAATGCAGGTGATTTCCCTGACATGTTTTATAGCTTAGATGAGGGAAGTTTAACAAGGTTTATGTGTTTGAGGACTGAAGGTTTGTTGATTAAAACTTTATCTGTCTCAGTGGTTGGCAGAAGTGTACTGCTCTCAGAGTCTGCTGGCTCAGGCCTCTGTGGCTTATAAACAGAGTCTTCAGCTGGCATCTCAACTCGGCGATCACAGCGGGAAAATCAACACCCTGCTCCGACTAGCCCTGTTGGCACTCAGGCCGTGCTTAGTGAGTAGCATTTTCATATTTCACTGCTCACAACACTTTCAAAGTGAGTCTATTCAACCATTTTTTTGCTCATCACACTCGCTTTTATGGAACTGGACCTGCAGGTTGACTTGAACTGAAACATGGGGTTTCATGTTCCTTGAAAAAACTGTGGACAGGGTTTTCGCGAGTTTAAAAAGTCTAACATTTTCAAAGCCCAAATTTTAAGCCTTAAGAAATCTTACAATTACTGTTCTAGGTCTCAAATATTTTTTTCACAGCTCTTATTTATCTATGTTAATATAAAGCTCATTTTATTTTTTTTGTTGTTGCTTGGGGTTGGTAGAACATGCTCTTAAATGCATTTCTTTTTTCAAAAGAATTGTTTGGGTTCCCACAGTTTGAGAAAACCTTTGTAAATCTTCAAAAACTTTGAAAAAAGTGATGTGTAGTGGTGCCATAATGTAAGGAAAGACTCAAAGTAGTAAATGTGATTATTAAGGTTGCAAGAGTTTGATAAAATTCTTCTTAAAACACGTAAATGCTCAAAATCTTAAAATGGGTTGTTAATGATGCCAGATATTCAAATATATCTCATAAAATGTATATGTGATTGTTATGGTTGCCAGAGATTGGATATATAGTCAAAATCATAAAAGGGATTGTACACGCTGCCAGATATTGAAATTCGCCTCATGCGATTGTTGGGGTTGCCAGAGACTGAGAAAATGCTCATAAATGCTCAACTTTGTAAAAGGGATTGTTAGGGTTGCCAGAGTTTGTGAAAATTTTAGTAAATACTTAAAAACATAAAATTAACAGTTAGAGATATAAACAATGTACTTAACAAAAATGTGTTTTTAATGTATGTTTTTGATGTTATGATAAAAATCCTAAATATTAAGAGATTCAGAGACTGAATACAGTTAAACTCGCCGACCAGTGCGCCAAGCTAACTTTATATTAGCTTAAATAACTTACCAGATGTGATTCCTTGTGTACTCGATCTGTACAATGCAATGCAATCCAAACTATTCATGAGATCTCCAGCAGAAGAGTCTGTGTAGAAATTCCACCACTAGACTCCCTTAAATCATCATAAATCATTTTGATTGTTATCGGGTTATTTTGTTCCTTTTTCATGCAGCATTTCAAAATCTCTACACTGGCAGCATCTTTGTGAAATTTTTAATCGTATCTTGGCATCTTTTTGCTGTTTTTGTTTGAATTTAATTTGCAAACAACCTACTCTCTCTCATTTTTATTCATGTCCACCCACTCCAAATGTCAGTTTATAGCTTGGTTTTAGCTGACTACAGCATTGCCTGGTAAATTGAATTAGGCACTTTGTGGCTAGCATTTCATTACTTGTAATTAATGTGCGTCAGCTTTCAGCTTGTCCTCATTGCAGTCTTAAGTTAGTCTCAACTCTGCCTGCAAATCTTAGTTATGCATATTTTATACAAAAGAAAATATGGACAATAATGTACAATTACGAAACAGATAAGTTCAAATGTAGATCTGGAAAAATTTTCCTTCTAACAATTTTTACATTTCAGCCACATTTTTTAACATGATTTGGGTTTTATGATATATTAAAAGTTTTGTTTTTCTATATAACAAACATTCATCGTAAAAACAAAAAAATGAAATTAAAGTATCTTGCATCTGAACGCTTGCAATACTGTGTTACGATAACTAGCTGTTCTTCTGGATATAGGCCGGGGTCTCTGTCTCTGACTGGAAGGATCTGGTGTCTGAAGCCAGCTCTGAAGTCTTAAAAATGGGAAGCTCGCCAGTAGCCCTGCTCTTCCAAGCCTTACTGCAGTTTTCCTCAAAGATGGGCGCAAGGTAGAGCACTTCTACAAAGTTGTTTGTTTTCCCTTCACGTGATATATGTGTACTTAGAATTGAAATATTTGCCAAGTTCTGTGTTTGCCTCGCCGGCACGGCAAAAAAAACTTGGTCAGGATCAAACAGATTAGTTTTATCTCCGTCACAGGGAAACCCGACGCCTGTTGGAGAGGATCGTTTATTCTCCGACCACAGGCGAATGTCAATCCATCGTGTCAGTGGCACGTTGGTACCTCCTGCGCCATCTGCATGCCAAAGATGACCTGGAGCTGATTGATGTGAGCAATTGCATTTATTCATGCAGCACGGACTGCATTTTCTTATATTACATTTTTCAGTGTCTGAAATAACTGACGATGTTACTAATTTCATTGCTGTAAAATTAGCTTTTTAGGGTACAATCAACCCAATCTACTTTATTTACTGGTGCTGGTCTTTAAAACATGAACCTGTCAGCGAGTCAAAATCAGGGCTAAAATCTTGCTAGATCTGCAGATGTCATAACCATGGGGAGACTCTTGAATTGACAGTTCCCCAAAAGATTACTATTGATGACAGAGCAAGATACTAGATTAATAACAAACAATGAAACCTTAAAATGTTTCAGTGGTTAAATAAATGGACATCACATAAATATTATCATATAGTTGTGATTTAGTGCTAAGATTAATTTTAGCCAGTTACCATTTTAAAAATACAACTATCTTAACTAAAATAAATTTACAAATCCTGAATTTCAATGGATGGGGTGTAGCTCAGTGGTAGAGCACATGGTTTGCATGTATGAGGTTCTGCCAAATGCATAAATGTAAATGTAAATGTTCGATTAAACCCGGAGATGATTAAAAGCAGACCTCATAAATAAACCTATGTCAAATGTATTCATATGGATGGGATTGACACTTGCTGTGTATTTTTGTCTTGCAGACGCTGTTGGTGAAGGCCTCAGCAGCAGGAGACAACAGACTGGTGGACTTCCACAGTCGCCTGTATCCATCTAGCTAAGCTGTCCGCTACCAACCACACAGCTGTTGGATCAATCTGTTTACAATCTGAAAGTCTATTTCTATAGTGCACAGTACAGTAAACAAAATAAACTAAATCACACACTTCAGATTACAGCTCGCAATTTACAGGGTAGTTATCAGTAATAACAGGATACTTCCATTTAATTCATTGTAATTACATGGTAATAACCTACAAATAATGGGGTAGTTAAAGTGTACTTAATGGGTGATTCTTAATGCAATAGTTTCAATGACTATTTGTAATTAATTGGTAATAAACGCATAACAATGCTGTTATAATAAAAGTACTTACTGTGTATTTTTATTATTAACAATGTATTTCTACTGTAATTATGGATACATGTGTGGATACACTGTACTACATATAGTGTAGCTTACTTGTAGTTGTATGAAAAAAGTAAAAAGTTTTTTCAATTTTTCACAATATTTTTTATTATAAGTACAGATTAATTATTGAAAAGTAAGCTGTTATTATTAATAATTGACCATTTAGTATACTATAATTACCAGGTACTTAGCAAGTTATTACCAAATAATTGCAGTTGATTAAGGAGATGTACCCTGGAATTATAAATAGTTACCCTGTATTTACATTGTAGTTACCCTGCAATCTGCGGGCTGTAGTCTAAAGTGTTATCAAAAGTTTTCTTCAAATCACTTTGTGTTGTAATTGAATTGGTTCATGCTCATTGGATAGCACTGACATCTGCACTGAGCGGTGAATAATTACACTGTGATTCGTGCTAGCTGTAATGTGCCTCCCTTCAGTGACTTCATAATCAGCTTCCCTGCTGGGGCTGGCTGAGAGTAAGAAAGTATTACTAATACTGCCTTCATTCTATGAAAAGCAGCTCTCAAAATGACTGTGTGCTAATTAAGAAAGTAAATGCATTGCTGGTGGCCAAGGATGTGGGTTTTCTGATCTCATTACCATGCAGACATAAATGAGCTCTAATTTTTCCTCTGTTACATACTTTTCTCCTGAAAAATCATGGAATTATGAAAGAAGTCTGTGAAAACAGAAAGAGATAATGACAATGGGCTCTAACCATGTGGAACCAGAATGATTTGTAATCATATATTGTTGGTTTGAGGAACAAAAGAAAATAAACAAAAGCATCTTGTTTGTTGACTTTGGTGCTCAATATAATCAATACTGACCCAGGTATGTGCAGACAAACACAAAACAATTCATCTCTCAGATCACTCTCTAATGGGCTCACATAAGGGCCGAATGGCTACTCAGGCTTTTTTGACAAGACTGTCTTGAACTTTGGGTGCTCATGGGGTAAGGTGAGATTTCTTGGTTTGTCAATGGTACACTGTTTTTTTGTCTGTCATCAGAATGATGAAGAACACATGTTTTAAAATCATGAACATTTTAAAGGGGTCATGCCATGGTGATTGTTTTTGTGGCTTTTATAATGATTTATAGGAGTAGATTGAAACAAAAAACGAACCATGGACGTTCTCCCCCAAAAAACTAATTTGTTTCTTTTAAAAATCAGACAGTAACTTTGCATACATGTCATGAATATGCAAATCACTAACCAATAGGTGATTAAAACTGGGGAGTGATTATGAAGTTTGCCGAATGAAAATCTCAGCTAATTTTCGGAATAAGCCCAGGCTAGAAAATGAGATTGAATGCAATTTTAATTAAAAATAGAGACTTTATAAGTAAAAGAATCACACTTCCCATAAAATTAGACCAATGTGAACAACATATTATTGAAAATAACACAGTGTCGCTGAATCGCTGAAACTGCCCCTATTGTAATTTTGATTTTGGATGTCTCCAACAACAGGTTGACACATATGCAAGGTCGAAAATAGGGTTGGTTTTCGTGTAGTATGCATTCAATTTTACCGAATTTTGGTTGCGAATTTGGTTGAAATGGTTTCATTTAGTGAACTGTCAGTACTAAACCCCTCCTTTACATGATGCAACCGGAGAAGCTTAGGTTGCTGAATTGATGCTATCTAATGTAGAGTTTTAAATACTAATTTGAAATACAAACAACAGACAAGGGCTTCCAATCTCATTCATCTTTACAATTTACAGAATTCTGTGGATCTTTTATCAGCAGCCATAATGCTTCCATTCTTCTGTCGGCCAGGCTTAAAAGATGGCATCACTTCTCTCAGCATGAATTCGTTTTCAACCAAAACTCTCCTGCAATGAGGAGCAACCAAGAATAGATTCTGATTGGCTCCCAGTGCTTGAGTGTCTTTTTCATACAAGTCCCTACAATGGGCAATCGCTGATCTATGAACAAAAGCAAGTGCTCTGATAACATGTATACAATCAGACACACCCTGTATTAATTCAATTAACACAACACTAGTGGGTTATCGATTCGTTTTTTAATGAGAGAAATGACAACCAAAAAACAATCAACACAACATAAAGCAACAAATATAGTCCTAATCAAACTGCCCATGATAGAATAAGAGAAGCTCATCAGAGGTGATCAAAGATGGTGTACAGCATTCAGGGTCCTTAGTGAAAATACAATTCCAGCTCCTAATAACTTTACACCCATAAAAAATAAATTCAGTATGCAGTAGATGCAGAAAATACCATCTAGGCTTTTTCTTCCTGCATGATGATCTCTGAAATGATCGCATAACCCTGCTTGCACTGATGCAACTCTAATCCACAGTGAAAAACCGTTCTCATCAATGTTTGGAGGAGGAGCTTAGTCTCCCGGGATGAATGAATGATGCAGATTAAAGGAGAGGAGTAGTACAATCACATATCATAGTGAACCGGCTAAAAGATTTATTAAAAAAAATAAATAAATAAAAAGACTAATTTCAGTGTCTCTGAACTGAGTGTTTATAAATAAACACAATAACTTGAAACACAAAGCTCTTCTTTCAAACTCAATTTTACTTGGGCGTTCCTCAAACCTAAAACTAGGTTTTATACCACATGAGAGGTCTTTTTCAAAAATACATATTAGTAGCTCTTTAAAATTCATATTGTTCAAATTTGAAGCACCTACAGTATATATAGGCGATATATAATCCATGGCTCAGCAAATCAGTCCTATATTCATCCACTGGACGAGGAAAACGCCTGGCTTTTGCAGCTTTATAGAACATCACCGACCCAAAGCCTCTATAGAAGCCAGTGAACAGTCTTTGGAGAACAGATTGTTGAATTTGGCACTGCAATACATTCTTCAGCAAACACTACACTATCCAGCAGTTTTTCAAAAATCATTCCAAGAGTTCTACAAAGAAGAAACCAAGCCATATCTGCACACTTGGTCTCCGATTTAACAACATTCTGGAACAGAACAGCTAATGTCTGTCTCAACTTAAGGGATGCACAGAAATAGAAAAACCCTCACCAACGATTACCTACAACAATTCCTGGATATCTGAGAAAATCTATCACACACTAGTATACACTGATGGATCCAATGTGGAAAAACTGGCATCAGCATTTACCATTAAACACAATCAACACAGTACACAAATGTGCATTTTAAAAAACAGAACAATTTCCCAAAAGTGAATTAGTGAATAAACTTCTTTCTCTGGTTACAGGTCACAAACCAGATCAAGTTGATAATTATTGAACAATGGAATGGAATGGAATATTGTTTACTCAACTTGGAAAGGTTGTTAGGAGGTCTCTCTGGTTCCTACAGTGCCCAGTCAGGGATGTTTCATGTTCTTCTGAATCTCCCTAATGTCTCTCTGCAGTTCTTCCTTGTCCAGCTGGGCTTTGGTGTTGCCAATGTGTCTCAAAGATTCAATAGCATCGTGAAACTGCCTGGAACCCTGGTGAATCGAACATAGAGTTCACCTTCAGAAAATTGTGGGAGCATTGACTTGTGTTAGATTTCTCATCTATAATGCATCATTCGTCTACAGTCTGTGCTTTCAAAGCAATCTTGAGAGTGAAGTCATGTAATGTACGTTCAACACCAAGAAGTTGAAAGCTTTTTGTTATTTTTTTGAGCTTTGCACAGTTTTGGCAAATGGAATATCCTGTCATTTCATACTTTTCAAGCGGTGAGATGTAAGAAAACTGTGTTAATATATGATAGACTTACAAAACACAAAATGCTTTTGCTAGAGTGAAAGATCAACTGCTATCTTCTATGTAGATTTTTGAGAGTGAGTTAGCTTAGTGCAGTTTCAGATTTTATGGAGACAGACTAGCAAAAAAAAAAAAACCCATGCGAAAGATAAAACTTGGCTTTTTAGTCTGGCTGGGATTGGAGGTCAAGAATCCTGCATGTTTTCTATTTTTGTTGAGAAATTACATAACGACTTGTTGAGATCTTCAGCTGTTTCTGAATGTGAGCATTTTCTCATTTCTAAACAGAAAATTGGGGCAGAAAATGTATATATTAAAAGGGACAATTCAATAAATAAATAAAAACTCAAAGCAGTGTAAAGCATGTATTCATTTAATGTATAGTTCTGTATTTTAAATTATTTAGTTATATAGCATTATACTTGGCAACACAGACAATATTTAGATGGAAACATGTAATTTACCTTTAGTTTTGTAATAAGTGCAAGCTTTACCTTCTCCACTGATTAACTGAACAAAAAGATAACAATAGCTGGCAGGGGTTCAGGATTAAATGACCTGTTGAATTGACAAATTATCCCTGTATGCACTGCAATTTTCAAAATGTGGATAAAAGCCTGTGAAATTAAAGTAATTTGTCCTATATGTCAACATATTTTT
The DNA here is from genome assembly GCA_900490495.1 of Danionella dracula. Classification (NCBI taxonomy): domain Eukaryota; kingdom Metazoa; phylum Chordata; class Actinopteri; order Cypriniformes; family Danionidae; genus Danionella; species Danionella dracula. Next base: position 8,480,531 of record UELW01000522.1, on the reverse strand, counting down.
GTATTTATCAGTAACCCTTAATCATCTTGTAGTATTTAGTTACAGCTTGTGTAAGCTCGACACCAAGTCACAGCGATTTTATACATTAAAGGTGGTGTATCATGTAAACTTGATTTTTCAGAAAGTTGTTGTTTGTTTTAGTATTGTTCCCTCATCAAAAACATGCCTCAAGTCATTTTCAAATTGGTTCATGCATGTTAGTGTAATAGTGTATTCTTTTTGTGTGTGCTCAAATCGGCTTAATGACCATTGGCCATAGCACCACCCACTAACCAACCAATCGGATGAATCGGTTGAAGAATGTACTTGCTGAGTCACACGGGAGTGTAATCGTAGCAGAACCGCATAAATTAAACAATGAATCATGATACTTTCAGTAAAGGTCTCTACTTTTTCTATGACCAACAAAAACAATAAACATGTGTTAAACACAAAACATTAGTCAATAAAGAATTCTTTTCAGTTTTTGTTTTAAACACAAATATGGAAACTGTCTCTGTATATACACTTTTAATGAATACCAACAGCAAATCGAATAATGTCTACAGAACAAGGAGTCAAATAGATTTTTCACTATTGCTTTTTGCTAATGTTATTTTTTTGTGGTTGTCGTCAACACAAGTATGATGGGAACTATGGGAGAGAAAGGTCGCGGTAGAGGGGACATGTTGCCCTAGATTCCAAAGATAAGTCTATAATATATTAAATATTCCAAATGTGTTTATTTCAAATATATTTAAAATTGATTCTTTAAACTTGTTAAGATGGGTAAACCCAGATAATGTATAATAGTATATAGATTACACTTATATATTTTTTAGATTATATAAGTATATATATATATAAAATATATATAGATTTATATATGCGTATTTCTGACTTATAAATGTGACTCACCTGACTGGTTCTCTCTCCTCATCTGATCCAGCTCCTCTCTGTAACTATTTTCTAGAATCTTGATCCCGTTATAGACTTTACTCTCTGAGCACCTGGTCCTGTCTCCAGATTTCAGCTTCTCCAACCGAGATTCCAGCTTTTTCACTCGATTAGTGAGAACAACCGTACTCTCTTTCAGCTCAAGCTCTAATTCCATCTTTAGCACAGGGTTATAGAATTATTAAAGAAAAAAATAATCAGCGTATTCTCTTCAAAAGAAAAGTCCACAATGTATTAATAAAAATAACTAATTGTATATAACATGCACGCACCAGTTTCTCCTGCAGCGGTTTCCTCTCCTGTTGAGTGCTCGGTGTATGTGATTGAAGTGCAGTTTTAATCTGCTCCTCTGTAAATTTCCTCAGTCTTGCTGTGTCAATCTCTACCTCCCTCACAATGCTTGATGTCCTGGATAGATTCAAGATTACATCCTATTGTAAAATATTGGATAATTTTTTGGAACTAATGACTTTGTTTGTTTTAGGTGTTTCGCTATGACAAAGCTATGATGTATCGTAAAAAAACAGCATATTCAATTCTAATATAGAAGCAGCATATTCCATTCAAATGAATCAAAATATTTTTCTCATAGACTTAAAGTTGTTGCATCTTAACCAGGTGTGGAAAGAAATGGCAATAATGTTTTCAAGTAAAAATATTGCTAATTCTGTAAATAAAGTAAAAGCGAGAGGATCAGTTATTGCTACAGACTACAGCTAATACATTTGTTGTTCTTGAAATTAACCAGTATCTTAAACACGGTAATTACATTTAGTTGGCTTTTAGTTGAGGCCTCAACAGGAAACTGTTTAGTCTGTGAGGGTTAACATAGCCTCAGACCTCACGGTCAAGGAACAATGATTAAAAGTCTGATAGCTTTTTTATGGCAGGACTGCTCAGAAACTAAATTCAGCCATACAATTGAGAAAAATTTTTTTTTTTTGTCTAGCTGTGTGCCCCCTTGATTTGATTATAAAAGATTGTTGTTTCAATCTTGTAACTTTGCATTTTCTCTTTTTCTTTTTCCATGGCTAACTTGTTGCATGTCGGTCATGTTCATGTTCCGAAACATGACGATATGTAAAATGCAAAATGACATGGGGTTGGTTGTTTGTTGTGACCTCGTGAGTGGGTCTTGACTAAAAAAAATCTGCTATAACTGCCCGACCTTCCCTGACTACGTGAGACTAGGGTTATGTAGACTCTTTGGTAGGGAATCATAATAGATGGGCTCTATTGGATAATCACCATAGACTGTAAAAAAAACGGACGTAGTGTCTGACATAACCAATAATTTTCTAATGAAAGTAAAAGGAGCTCAGTGTGCATGTAACAAGCCATCGCCTTCGTGAAACCATGTCACCTCCAGGTAATTATGGAGAAAGTTCATCAGATGAAATGATTCTGAATGAATGACACCACAACATCGATTGGTTGAATTTATTCGGATTTCCGGGAGAAGTCAGTGGAGTGTCACATTTATTTTTGTTCCACTGAGAAAATAATTTCAGCCGTACGATTGTGACAAAGAGATATTGTGTGAACTGAGAATAAAAGGTTATAAGGAACAGTAAAACATTGGATAACATTGAATAACTTGTTACATGTTGGTCAATTTTTGTAGCAACATTTCCATGCCCTGGAAACATGATTTTTATGTAACGTGATTGGGATTGGTTTTTTGATATGTCAGTCAAATGGCTTCCTGGGTGGGTCCCAGTTAAGGAAAGCTTCTCTGAAGTTCTGGCTATGCGAGCCTAGTAGATCGTTGATATTTACACATTACAAGCTAAAAAAAAGCAAAAATGTTGTTATAGATGGATAGTAGGGTTCTAAAATAGTGTGTTAAATTTAATAATTAACTCCCTCAATAAAGGTTGACTACCGTCACCGTAAAATCTAGAGAATTAGTTTTACTCGTTTCAGTCTATTTTATCCCCTGATATCCCTTCCAAATGTTCTTCCTGTCTCCTCTCTGAACTGTGCAATCTAATAAATGCATTAACAAATGCTAAATATCTTTACAAAAAGTTACACCTACTCAACAAGATATAGTCCGAAGTAAATAGTTTTTTTTTTTAAATATCTGTGTCGTATAAGTGTTTTGGTCTTACTTTGGATAGAGTTATTTTAATCAGTGATTTATTGTGCTTTAATAGATGTTCCCATATTTGTGATTGGATTATTGTTTCTGTCTACATTCCAAGTTTATTTTTCTCTGGTTGCGTATGCTCTTCTTGAGTCACTGTAAGCTATCTTGACTCACCACTATTATATAAGAGTTCAAGCTCAGCCAGCCAATTGCTTTGATTCTGTCACACCATGAAAATATGCTTTCCATTGGGAGCACCAGCATTGCTCTGTTTCAGATCCCATCTGTTCTCCACCGTGCAGTCTGGAGAAAATAGTTTTAGTGATGGAGAAAACCACCTTTCAAATGCTATGGTGCTCATATGGCAGTACTCTGAATGACGGCTGGAAGCGGGTCTAGCTGTTAACGGTCTCCCATGATGGACAGTTGGTGCCAAAACCAGCATGGTCCTCATTGAGTTTCTATTTACATCAATCTCAACAAAACAACCACTCATGACAGGTGATTCGGGGTGTAGAGGAGCATTGTATTAATCGAAAACAAGCCATTTTAAGACTTTTCACAATTCCTCCATGAAATTTTTTTTTTTTTTTTTACAAAACAGCCAAAACACTTGTCCAAGAACCTTAACCACATGGATAATATTTGCTATGTAAAATTAATGATTCACTGTTAGAATGATGCATTTTGATTTCAAAAACTGTATATTGTACATAATGTGGAGAAATTAGAAAACTAATTTAAGTATGTCCTAGTATTGCAGGGAGCAACATTGCAATGTGTTCAGTGGCTAAAGTGACAATGTAGTTAGTGACCCTAAATTGCAAAAAAAAAAAAAAAATCGAAAGTTTTTACAAACATTTTATGATTTCTAAAAATAGTAAAATAAAAAGTAATTAAATAATTATTAAAATAAGTAATTCTCTACATCTTTCTTTTAGTACAGGACAGTAAATCATAAAATCTCCAACTATATTTGTTTAAATCCTAATGTATATGGTCAATATGGCCAATAGGTTAACTGTCAAAATAGAAGTTTGAGAAGTAAATCATCGAGAAATGCTAACCACAAATAATGCTGCAGGCCTAATATGTTGCAACCAAGGAGATGATCTTATGATTGTTAAATGTGTGTATTAGTATAATCAGTTACCCAAAATTATTATTATGTGCTATTAAATGTTATGGTAAGAAGAATATTTTGGATTTTCATAAAATTGTGTATGCAATTAAAACTGCATTTTAACATGATTTTTGTAAGTTATTGTGAGCCTTTATCATGTTTTATTCATTGTCTTACTTAGCATCTAGCTGTTGGATCTTCTGTAGATTTTCAGCGATGTCCTTCTGAGAGATCAGCGTCTTAAAAAGGGAGGTGTCTAAGTTTTTAGCATCCTGGGAAAGCTGCAAAATAAACAAAACATTCACCTTCAGTGGGGAAATTGCATATTTATGTACAAAAGTAGAATTGCACACAAATGTGTATTCTACTTTCTACATAAATATGCAATGTCTTGCATATCGCTTTTATATTGCACTGACATGTCTTGTTTGTATTTGTATTTAGTACTGTATGTCCGCACTGACTGGAGCATGCACCTAAGCTTTTCACTCATCACAGCTCACACGCGGCTGGTGATGTGACAATAAAAGTGATTTGATTTGATTTGATTTGAAAAATATTTTATAAAACTTTACAATAAGTTGACATCGAATCATTTAATTAGTTAATGTATAAATAAACCATTGATTAAATTATGAGCTACAGATGCACTAATGAGTTAATATGTGCATTAAGTATGAACTCAGTTTTTTTACTGCCTTAATTAATGATTGTGTATAATGCATTAATAATTAATTAATTTAATTGACATTTAGAGGTAAACTAAATTGATTTTCTAGTAGAAATGCGTACAAAAAAGTATAAGGATGATGTCTGCCTAAAGTAAAGTTACCACCTTATTGTGGTTAACTAATAGGGTACAAATTGACTAATTAACTAGTTTAATTAAAAAAACTATAGGGCATGAGGAGTTGCACTGGTTGATTGTCTGCCATACTATTTCTTGGGTTCTATCAATTTGAACTTGAAAATATATACATATTTTCTGCATTTATGATCCTCTGAACTTCTTATTATGATGTTTTTGAGGAGAGACTTCCAGAACAGCATCTTGTTGATCCTAAAAAAGCAGCATGATCTGTCGAGCCACTGGTGAGTCAAAGACACCTCTCAAAATATAAGAAATAACTTGTGAGTCCTTCCATTACTTGATTTGCCAGTTTTCTTATCCATCACTCAGGCAGAGAAAAAGAAAAAAAACAGATGAAATGCAGGCATCAAATTTAACCAAACAATAAGGCGGCCTCTGACAAGTTCTGCATAAGTTCATAGGGCCTATTGATGTGAATTGCTCATTTAAGAGAGTGTATTGGCTTGCTTTGACAATAGTTATAGCATAGCCAATGCTCCCATGTGTATTAGGCGCTGACTGTCCAAGTCTCCATTCCCTTTTCAATATGAGGTTTTCTCAGCAAATGTACTGCAGTCTCTATGATTTACTGTACTTCTCCGGCGCACTGCCATCTTCCAGTGGAAGAGCGCTGTGGGCCAAGCTTGATGCAAAATATTGTATAATACACAGAGTGGACTTCTTTTCAGGCTTGTCAGGGTCAGTTTAAACGAGCAATAGCAAACAGATTAGGGCTTAAAAATATCACATAACCTAAAAAGTATTGCATGGCCTAATTTTAGCAGATTATAACTTGATATTGTAAAACAAATTAGTTACGATACATTATTTAAACACAGTTTGATATTTTTCAGCTGACTGTCTCACCTTGAGCTCCATGTTTCCAAGTTTCAGCTGCAGCTCAGAGTGTATTGCACTCACTTTCTCCTGCAGACTCAAAAATTCCTGTTTTCCAGTCTCAACATCAGATGACAGTTTAGTAATGCTTGCATCACATCTTAGCCACATACACACACATATAAACATGTTAAATATTTATCTGAATTTGAGTTTCCATGTAAAGTAGACTATAGTTTGGCATGTGGAGTAATGGGAACATGTCATAAACCTGCCCTTTAGGTACACCCAGAGGCACAGCTTCAGTTAATCAACACAATGTTCAGAAGCCTGCACTCAATTTGCTGCTGCTGATCACAATCAATAATCAGCCAGCTGCACCTCGTTATCTGTTTTGGAAATCTGGTTTTCTTGTTTAGGTGGTCAAAATCATAAATGTAAAAAAAATGTCTAAGCATAAAAATGATTAACACTGTGTATCCATTTTCCTGCATAACATATTGGATTAATAAAACATTATGTGATTATCACATATTATAAGGCTGCATTTTGACCCTGAAGTGCCCTTATCTCATGGGTATACTTTGTGTGTCATAAAATGTTCGTTTTATGTACATTAGTATTCTTGAATGCTATTCTTCAGCATTAAAAGTGTATAGTGATTTTCAAATCTAAAAAGCAGAGTAATTAAACCAATCACACTTTAAGGAATACCATAAGCTATGGCATATGGTAACAAAAAAACTCATTTAAAACGATAACATGAAAAATTCAACATGAAAAACTGCTGAAAAGAATCAGGTCTTTCTTTAAAATCTGACCGTGACACGCGGCCTCTTAGATCCCCAATACCCATCGCATTCCTTTGATCCAGGCCCTTGACTGCAAAAGTCATGTTGACCGCCAGGTTGTCTCTCTCTGCCATCTTCGATTCTAGCATCTAAAAATTAAGAAAATATAGAAGATTATTCTCTCCTGATAACCAAACGGCTAGTTGACTGGTCGTTCAGCAGCCATTAGTGTTAAAATATAAGTCATTTTCACCAAAATGTCAAACGTCCTTTCAAAAGGGTATTTGTACCTCCTAGAATCTCTGAACCGGATAGTGCATTTGAAGTATAGCAACATTTTGTCATGTGATAGGATTTACCAAAAAGCAGAGACGGACGCGATCCACACTTTTTAAAGCTATGATGGCGTGGAAGTTTGTCTGAATGGCTACACAAAAATCTAGATAGTAGTGGGATTTCGGGGGAAATAAACACCAAGAGACTCTTTAAAGTTGTACCAAACAGCTTTATAACATTGTTTGTTTGTTAATTTGGTTGTCTGTGGTCAAAACGGCTTCTTGGCAACCAATTCCTGAATGGTAGTAAGATGATTGACGCAATGATAACTGCAGTTTCTGATTGAAGTTTATGTGTGCACCTGAATATCTTTGCTGAGCTGTTTAACAACATAAGTTATGACATGGATGTGATTCTCCAGAAAATTTCTGGCAGATGCCTCCATCAGACCGGAACCCTGAGCTGCTTGTGAAGCTGCCATCACATCCTCTTGACTCTTCATTGCTTTTTCCAACAGGTTGCTCAGCTCTTTGCTTTGCAGGTCGCGCTCCATCTGTTCTTTGCATTGAAATAAACACAGTTACTCTGAACTTTTACTCTTTTGCTACAAAGTCATGATGGCTTTTTACTTCCCAAACGGCAGCTATTTTATTGAACACAACTAACCTAGAACATGCATATAGTGAACCTCTTTCTCAAAGGAGAGTTGAAACAATATCTCTTATGAAGAACAAACATGGCAATACGTGCCATGAAGATAAATTAATGGCTTCTACTAAGCACATCAGCTGTTGATTATGCCAGTTCCTATCCCACTCAATGACCTCATTCAACAGGCTTCAATATATTTAACTGTTCTTTTAGAGCCATCACAACACTGTGACCACAGAACTTAATTAATCTACATCCAAACTCTAAATGTATTTTCGATAAACTCTGTTCAAAGGATATATTGTTTTCACAGTTGTTAGTCTGTTCAATGGAAGTGTAAAACCTTCACTCAGCATTAATACTCGTTTACATTTGAACACATAGGGTCATATTTTACAGATAATGTGCTCAATTTGACATTAACAGTTCTTTATCTCTATCTAAAAAGAAAATTCAGCTATTCAACTATATATATGCACACTTATATGTACTCACTCGTGAGCTGTTTCCTTGTGAGAGGTGTTTTGTTTATTCGGATCTCTTAGTAACCACAAACCAGGGCTGTAACATTTTCAGTTTTGAAAAAGAGCCTTACTTTGTATGCTTGTATAAATATTCAAGAAACAAGTAGATTTATGAAGACTATGTGTTTTGAAATTATAGAGGCATTTGTAAAACTTGTGTTGATGAAACTAATTTACTTTACTAATTTACTTAATTTTATCTGACATAAGTAATGCTTGCTGTTTTGTGATTAGTAACATGTGGTGCAAGTCTTCTGTCCTCAGACATTGAGGCAGAGAGGTAATGGTCACTTTCAGGTGTTTTATGGTGTTCTATTAATCCTTCACACCTTCAACTTTTTTATTTGTTATTCTCAGGTAAGGTAAAGTAAGTTGAATCTGCCTTAAAACTATTAAAGAAAAAACTTTTTGTTTTTATTAATAGTTTTTAAATTAAAATTACAACACATAATATGCATCATAATTAAAACAGTACACAACTAATATAGAATAAGGTTTGTTGTTGCTTGTCATAGCATAATTCTTTTCTCTGCTCAAAGTGTTGCTCATCCATCATCAGCTGCTTTTCTGGCACAAGGACGAGTTGTTGTATATTCCCTCGTTTTAATGCAATCCATCTGTCTTGTCTTTTATACCCCTTATGATGCAGTCTGAACTGAAGAGTTCATTGGCTTCTGATCCAACTTCTGTCCATGGTCTAAGTGCATATGCAGAATATGCCATGTTTATGGGTTGCTCTCTAGAGCCTCCTCTATCCATCACACAGCCTTACAGATGTCCTTTTTTGAGTTTTGAACTTTTGCTCCTACAAAATAAATGATCTGGAGCTTAGCTCCACTAGTTATCCCATCTTCAACCACACACAACTGTGGTGCCCTTGAGCAAGGCAACAGTTTCCCGACTGCTCCCTGGGCTAGGCAGCCATAGTTGCTCACTGCTTTGTGGTGTGTTCACTGTGTGTTTGTTCACTGCTGTGTGTGTACATTGGGATGGGTTAAATGCAGAGAACAAATTCCGGGTATGGATCACACAAAAGCTGGCCAACTAGTAATTTTCACTTCACTTTCACCTTTAATTCTGCATTTCAGTCATATTAATCAGCGCATCATCAAAAAGCACAAGAGAAAGATGATAAAGCAATGCCTTTCCTAAACCAAATGCAGACAAGATGTGTTGTGGACCGCAACAGATGAGCAAACACAGAAGACACGATGAGATAGGGAGACAACGATGAACAGATCCAGAGAATCACACAGGTAGTTTATATCTTTTAACAGGGCATGAAAGGCAAGATACAGACGGAGAAGATGATACGAGTCTAAAACTAGGAAGTGATAGTCAAAGTACATTAGTAGCTAGACAAAGTGCATAGAAGAACACTAGTGGGCCATTCCGATCTGCATACTTGTGTACTCATCAGTATATGAAATTTAAAAAGTGAGCTGTACAATGTGTTCAAATTCAAAATATGTTAAAAGTAGTAAGGTAAAAATTGATAGAATGATTTTTAACGATTCCTATTTTAACGAAGCACTACGGTAAACACCAGCAGCTGTTGAAGCATTGAAATGGCAGAACTGTCATTTTAACATGACTGATGAAATATGTTTGAAGTTAACTTGTGCTACAAACATCCATACTATGCAGTATGTGCAAAAAGTAAAGTAGCTATCTCCATAATATGTGATTTCAAATGGGTTTAAGTACTTAAATACAGAGAGACTCAGTTAATAACAAAGCCAAACTCAATCAAGATTATTAAACAAGAAGTGTAGGAGGTGATGACCAAATAAGGAGAAGTGCACACTAAACTAGAGATACATAGGAAGACCATGTTTCAGTAAAAGAGCGTGGAATCATAAAAGACTTTGAAACCAAGACATGCAAACCAAACTAAAAGATAACCCACATTAAAGGAAAGACCACATTAAACAACAAACTGAGATTTTAAAGACAGGGAAAGAACCTGACATATATACTTTTAGGTAAAAATGTTCCTGTCACTGCTCAAAAAACCTTAAATCGAGAGTTCATGCAGAGTATTATTTTTTGTCTTTTGGGCCGTGGGCCAAATACTACATACCCTCGCCGTTTGTCTCCACGCTTTGAAGCTAATTAGAGACATCCATCCATCCATCTATCATTCATCCATCCTTCCATGCATCTAAAACAGCTGAAAGAACCTTATATAATTCAGTAATTCTCAGATTTCTTTAAACATGAGTGGTTTCTTTTGGGGGTAGATTTACAGACTAAATCAATAGCATGCAGATGTCCATAATAAAACTGCTGTTAAACAAATTACTTGTTATTTCAGACTTTAGATGAAGTTCTGTGCTCATTCAATAACTGGTAACACTTTACAATACTTTTCCTTAGTTATATTGTATATTGTATATAACTAACTGTCAACTACCACATCACTAACAGGTAACTATTTATTAACTACTAAATAACTATTGCTATATTAACTACTGTTATATTGACTATTGTTGTAAGTACCACTAACTATTAGTAACTATACTAGCAACTACCTAACATTACCTACTTAACATTAGCTTACTACATAGTTATCCTGTAATTGGAGTTTCGAAGAGTCACTGCCAAAAAATGACAAAATGTCTGGCCAAACAATTACCATTTTTAATGGGAAAATCCTAATTCACTTCGACATTAAGATTAAAAAGGATACTTCATGATAAAGGGTAATTATTGAAGGGTTTATTCTAGTTATTGTGGGGTTGTGAGTAAATCCAATAGTTAATGGTAATTATCATAGTAGTTACTGTAGCAGTTTTACCAATTAGTAAAGGGTAACTACTAATAACTGGGTGTTTCTTCAATCTGCTGCACTTTTCTGTTCAATCTGCTGCACTTTTCTGGACAAAGTCCACTTTGTCAAACTAGCAATAAAACCACCTTTCACCTATTTTTTACTACCTTTCTATTACTATTTTTTCCATAATTTTTGATGTGTGTCATAATCATATTTTTCTTCGCGTCTCACACCCAAGCGTTCAAACACTAGGATTGAAAAAGTAGTTTAAAAATATGAAAGAATTTTTAAACCTTTTAATGTACATAATTTAGGGAATTAGTCAAATAGTTAAATACATTATATTATTTTGTGTAAGACCAGCACAATATAGCTGTCGTAAGATTTTGCGTCGTTTCCATTACAACACAGTTGTGACCCTTTAAAACTTTTTTTGAGTGAAAGATTGTTTAGGTGGTTTCCACAAACATTACAGCACGCTCCACTCGCCCCAAAAATGCACCTGATTGAACAAATGAGCAACCACTACAAAGAATAGTTATCAGTTAGTAATTTGGTAGTTTCCTGTTAGTAATACAGTAACTAAGGAAGAAAATTGTAAAGTATTACTCAATAACTTTGTATTTGTCATTCTCTTAGCATGTTTAAAGCCTATATGCCAACTAATTTAAGCTGCACATTGGAAATGTGATAAATTTAAAAGAAAATGCATTTTTCAACTGGATTCAAATTACACTTTTTCACCAGACGGAGGCGCATCTAAATATCTGCAATTATGCTCATGCACTAGTTTCCCTTAAAGGTTGATGTCAGGCCATTACCAGAGTATGAATTTAATTAGACGCACCTCACGTTTTCTTCTACCTCGTAGCAATGCAAGATATTTGTATTTTCCCCATAAAACGCTCCATTGTAATTTCAGTTTAATCAGTGTAATGTTTTACGAAATTCCGAAATTTTCATTTTAGTGCCACTGTTTGCTCTTCACCCCAGGGCTGGATGAATGTGTAGCAAGTGGCTGAGTGTGATCACTGGCGGACAGGAGCACGCGCTCGCCCGCGCCCGCCCGCACGCTCCACTCTCGCTTTCAGCTCTCCGCTGCTGCTGGTGCTGCTGCTGCTGCTGGACGAAAACTATGGAGGAGAAACAGCAGGATGAGAGCGCCAGAGACCCGCAGTCGCCCTCGTCTTATCAGAGGAGAATGTGGAGGACTTTCCAAGAGAAGACCAAACCGTTTTTGAGCCCAAAAATGGGGTCTGAACGACGACGCAGTGGAGACGGTAAAAAGGAAAGCGGGTTGTGGATGTTTAAAAGAAAGAAGAAACAGGTCCTGGACCGGGTCTTCTCGTCGTCGCAACCCAATTTGAGCAGCTCACCTCCGACTCTCTCCGCTGACAGGACTCTCTTTGAGGAGCCGGACTCCAGTAGAGGGAGAGGGCTCGGAGTCTCACCTCTGGCTGAAGCTGCTGGAGATTCGTCATTCAGCAAACCGGAGATTTCCGTATCCGCGCACGGGAGCCCGCAGCTGCTGGCTGCTCACTTGGCCGTGTCCCAGCCGAAGAGCTCGTCCTTGGGCTCGTCGTGCTTCGAGAAGCTCGTGGTGGAGTCTGCAGCGTCCAGCGAGGATGAACTAGCGAAACACTCCAGCGACCTGGTAAGTGCGAGAGTCATTTTAAACACTAGGGAACAACAAAAGTCAGGATTGTATTTGACTAGAAGCACATGTCTTTAGTATGACTTACTCATACCGCTTCAAACGTTGTGTTCTTGTTAACTGGCCTTAAAACGGAAAACCGTTTCGTCATCTCCCCTTTGGCTGTTCGAGAGTTGTTGACATTATGTTGATCAATATGTGTTTCTGCTATTTCCTATTTGTAAGTTACAGTAGCAGAGGTTAAGATGTTTACGTTGTTGGCAAAATATCTTTTTTGAACGCTACTTGTAGCGCTACCAGTGTTATTAATAACACCTGTATGCACCTGTCATCTTTAATTGAACCACGTGGCTTCAGCAAGTGGGAAAAAATTTATTTTTGGTTGACTATTTTTTTTCCAACCATTTATGCTTTTGTAACAGCGTTATCAGTGGTGCATAACGCAACTTTACCAAAAATCTAGTTAACAAATGACTTTAAATAATTTTAAACTTTGTATCAAAGGGTTCAGGGGCCCTAAGAAGAATTTTGTTTGGGTGCCCTGTGTTAATCATCAAAACAAAATGTTGTTAATCATTGATTAACAATATAAATAGTGTTACTTAATTCCTAGTTAAAAATTTGCTTTGCTGCATATTTTAATTGCAAAATTGTAAAGCAACAAAATGAGCTAACTTTGTTTTACTTCAGGAAAAGTTAACAAATGGGTTACATTTGACCAGAAAACTGAGTATATAGAGTGCTTTCATGGCGCGTCCTCAAGCCAGAGGCCAGCCATTTTGGAGAAAGTACCATTGAGCAGAATTGGACTCACCACTTTTCATGAAAATGGTGAAATACTGTCCTGTTTTTGCTGGTGTTAATCAATAGGACTGTGAAAAACATTTGAACTACTAAACCTTCTGTCCTAGGTGAGGAGGCACTTGTGGTTGGCTAAAGTAAGCTATGATTTCCAACGCAAGAATGTTGAAAACTTTTGTATTTGTTCTTCTCGGTTGTTGTCAAGTTCAGTTCAATGCTATTTTCTCATCGGTGTATTTCCAACATGGTCGATTTACAGTTTAATGACATGCTGTGAAAACATTGTTTACACTGCCGGTTTTGTCAGTTTTAAGACCACAACAGATTGTAATGGACTTAACGAGATCATTATTGTGTTTAATTTGCCAGAGGAATAATACCGGCCACCTCGGATTCTGTTTTTATAGCAGATATTTTTTAAATTGCACTAAATGAAACCTTTGAACCACTTTTTAAACTTTTTGCTAGTGTCACTGTCAAGACGGATCTTTTTCTTGTAAAGGTGCTATAGGCAATTTTTCAGAGCTTTTGTTTACAAATGATGATAAAAAACACCTTTTACTCCATTAACTTTTTAAGTGGTAAGTTTAATTGTTAATCAAGTTTAAAGTTCCACTGAAATAATCCCAATGTTGACTTAAGGCAATGTTAAAATTGAGATGATTGGCATTTCTAAATTATTGACATGAGTGTATGTGATTGTTAATGTTCCAGGATATACACCTGCCTTTCTCCTGATGTGTGAGCTGGAATATGATTGAAACTATACTTGACTTTAGGGATCCTAATCAGGAATCAGGAGTATGGAATTTCAACAAATAAAAGCGGTACTTTTGAAAAAAAAATATTCATAATTAAGCACCATTATGCTATTATGCTATGTATTCTGCTATTTTGTTAATACATAAGGGATTTTTTCTGTATTATTTAACAACATTTTATTAAAATATTTACCTTTACCAGTCTCTGCAAACATGGAAGATATTTCCACTAGAACGGCTTTGTAGCTTTGCCTACTGGTCTTAAAGACCATTCTCTTACTGAATGGTAGAAGTAATACTGCTCTTTTTACACTTTAATTAACTCTAAGATGTTGTAAGAAACGTTCAAAAAGCTTAGGAAGTAGATTTGGTACAACACACCCAAAAGCAAACTTTCATCCAGTCAATAGAAGCTATTAAAATAGAACCCGATATTGATGTTCTAAATAATGTTGTTAAGATTTTCCAACTTTAATGACCATTTTTCTCATATTGATGACTTTTAGGATTATAAGCATGTGAAGAATAAGAAAACAAAATTCTAAATCTCTTTGCAGGAAATGTGATACAGCGAGAAGCTTTGAGAAGTTCAGCGAATCTGTGACCCATTTAGCCTGATTCATAATTAAAAGCTCTTCTATATCTCTGCCTCCACAGCAATTATGTAATACCTGACTGTCACATTGATGGCGTTTGCTCGCTGTACTTCCATTAGATTCAAGAATTGAATGGGACATTATGTCTTTTGAATATGAGAATATTGATCAATCAGTGCGATACACAGAGAGCAATAGTGCTTTAACTTGGTATTGGTGAGTGAGTGCAGAACACCTTCGCTCATGACATTTCTATCCTAATGTGATAATATTTTAATAACCTTATCATGGTGATTTTCTGCTTGTAGCTTCTGAATCCTGATGTACTTTGTGGCTCTTGAAAAACAGCACTTATTTACCAATATAATGACTTATCTCACTAGGCACACATATTATTTTGTGTAGGTTCTCCTTTGAAATTAGAACAGCTTGTTCTCTCAAAGACAATAATGCATGTGAAATTAAGCCATTTGTGTATTTTATTGAACTTTTAAGGATTTACATTGCTTCCAAAATTATTGTCTTTTAGAGATTTTAAGGAATGTTTTTTTATGAATTGGATCTCCATAGTTATCCTTTTAAAACATATCATCTTGTGTTTATGAAAGTTTATCAGTGATGAATTTAACTGGAGCACGTCAACGTTTATTTTCCTCATCATAAATAGCTGACAGTAACTAGCACCAGCAAGCTTGTTGGGTTTGACAGCAAACAGAAATATTTGTTCTGAAGCATTAGCAGATGGAGAAAGCTTTCACTTCTGCAGTAATGCTTGTGCTTGTCTCATGAATGCGTCTATGCTGGGCTGACTGCTACAGACAGTCACTACACATTTGTGGTCGACTTGTAATAAATGGTTTCTTAACTAATCTTATCACAATCAGAATCAGAATCAGCTTTATTGCCAAGTGTGTGAGTGTGCACACACAAGAAATTTTCCGTGGTATAATGGAGCAGTCAGTGCAAACAACATAAGTACAATAAAAACAACATAAGTACAGTTTAAGTGCCACACACATAAACAAATAACAATTAACATGAGGCAATGAGGTAGATATTGAAAAAAATACTTCTTATATCTAAAAAATTTTACAAGAATATATAAAGTGTGGTGTGCAAAAAGCAAAGTGCTGAAATGTGCGAGAGTCAAGGTGCAGGTGTCAGAGTGTGATGGTGGGGAGCTATGCGTTCAGCAGTCAGATAACTTGGGGAAAGATGCTTTGCTTGTACCACACAGTCCTGGTGTTAGTGGCTCTGAAGCGGCGGCCAGAGGGCAATAGCTCAAAAAGATGGTGGCCAGAGTGAGTTCCTGAGTGATTTTGTCTTTCTAACTCTGGTGGTGTATAGGTCCTGGAGGGAGAATAGAGGATATAACTCTTGTCTGAAGTCTACAGACATCTGACGATGATGGAGGTGCAGAGAACAGACTCAATGACTGCTGAGTAAAACTGGGTTAGCAGTGTCTGTGGGAGGTTGAACTTTTTCAGCTGGCGCAGGAATTACAGCCTCTGCTTGGCCCTCTTCACAGTGGAGTCCGCTTAAGGTCCACTTATTCAATGTGTGCTCCACTTAAGGTCCTGTTCATGATGGTGCCCAGGAACCTGAATGACTCCAATGGTGCCACAGTGCTGTTCATGATGGTAAGGGGAGAGTGTGCGGGGGTCTTCTCCTAAAGTACACTACCATCTCTATTGTTTTGAGGGTGTTGAGCTCCAGGTTGTTCAGCAGTGCCAGTGGCTCCACTTCCTGTCTTTAAGCAGACTTCTCGCCATCCTGGATAAGACCAGTGATGGTGGCCGTATCTGCAAATTTGAGGAGCTTCAAAGAGGAGTCATGGGAGGAACACTCGTGGGTGTAGAGGGAGAAAAGAAGCACCAGTGCAGTTGGTACGGGTGCATAATGTGAATTCCCCCATCCTCACAAGCTGTTGTCTGTCTCCCAGAAAGCTTGTGATATACTGACAGGTAGAGTCTGAATTGATATGTAGAGCAGGAGTGGGAGAAAGGTGTGTTCGTTGAAAAGTGTTGAAAGGGTTCATGGAGGTGTGCTGGAGGTGTTAAATGTTGCTCAGGAGACAATTGGAGGGTGTCTCAAATCTGCAAAAACATTCATCAAATTTGGATTGCCCATTGATGAAGATGCTGGCACTTTGTATTTTGTGATAGTCTTTAGTCCAGACCATACTGAAGCAGGGTCGTTGATAGCAAATGGCTTCTGCAGCTTTTGGGAGTAAGTTTACTTGGCAGCGCTGAAATCCTTGTTCAATGTATTTCTGGCCTGTTTGTACAAAGGGTGGTCTCCACTTCTGTTGGCATCGCCCTTGGCTTAAAAAAGCTGTTTATATTTTCCAGAGAATCATGGTGGGTTGTTGTATGTCACATAAGTCCAGGTGGGGATGCACATCTCTTCACAGAAATTTAGTGTCTGTAAGGGTTGTCACCATCCTACACTTTGCCTCCATTCCCCTAGAGGTCCCCGCAGTTCCCCTTTTGCCTTTGTTCTTCCTCATGTGCTCTTGTATACCTTATTTCTATCACCTGTGACTCGTTCCAGCCCGTATATTTATTTTGTCACTTTTTCTCTGGACTTCACTCGGTTTTTGAGTCATCTTCAGTGAATTTGCCGTGCATTCCCTTGAGTTCCTGAGCCACGTCCAGTAAGACTGTTTTATTTTCTCCTGTTGCCTTATAATCTAATAGTTTTCTCCCCTCTGGGAGTTTTTCTTTATATGTTTGTCATACTGAATATTTTTATTTCTCATCCCAAGAAGAATCTGAGTTATGTGTTTTGCTATATTACCTTTTTTTGAGAAGAATCCTGAAGAAGTTAAAATTTTTTTGGAATAAATCCTTGTATCAATCAATCAGCTTTTATATAGCGCTTCTTTAGCAATTACTTTCAAAGCAGCTTCACAAAGTCCCCATGAGGATCAGGCAGAGCAGACAGGAGTTCCCTCTGAGAGGGGACTCCCGCTGACTGAGGCAGGCGCTAATCACCTCCCCAGCATAAAGAACATATAAACTAAAAATCCATCGATTGTATCCTGGATTGCGTCTTGGAGTGTATTTCCTTTGGGTCCAAAACAACTGCCCCTGTGGCTCAGTGGTTCACACTCCAGTCTTCACACCAAAGACCCTGGTTCAAGACCCAGCCGTGACAAGGGTGTTTTATTTCCTTTTTGTTTGGTATAGCCAGAATGTATTAACAACTCAAACAGATAATCTGATTTTATCTGTGCCCAAAATGTTTTAAGTGTTCAAATTACATTTTTGATTATATTAACATACTTTATTTAGGTAGTGTTTGATTTGAGAAAATGACAACAATGGAATGTTTTGAAAATAATATTGATATTATAAGCTAACCAGTTCTTTCTCAGCAACAGTTTAAACAAACATTTATTGAAAGCACTGCAAGTCTATTTTAATTTTGTCTTATAATCTAATGTTTTTAACACTGTTTCTAAAGAAACATTGAGATTTTCTATATAGCTGGAGTTTTTTGTCACAGTGTGAACTCAACATCCTGCCTCTAGCATCTGAGGAAATGGTCTGAACAGCACAAACCACATTCAATCAACATGCTCTCACAGACCTCTTGGCTTTAAGTTTTTTTTTGCTTTATGTGAGAAAAGACTGTTCAATATAAGGTTTAAAGAGTAGGTTTCTGCATTTCTTTTGCATGTCTCATATTTGAATAAAATAATAGGTGTTCAAATACTGTTTACAAGAGTTATGAACGAAAATGTTAAGCAAGATACATAAACGTAGCATTGAAGTAGTTGAAATAATGTTATAAGCAAATGGTTTAAATGTTGCCACCTGACATATTATCTGTGTATTTTGAGAATGTCTTCCTTACAAAATCAACGTCTGTTCCTTTTTATTTAGATTAAACAGCTATTAACTGTCAACCTAATTAAATGTTTTTATAGCTTATTCTGTTTGTAAGTAACCTGCAATTTAAGCCCATATATCACTAGTCTGAAGTCTTCTGCATCTGGCATATTTGAAAAAGGAACAAGTGGGTCGGGGCACTGACAAAACAACAACAACAGCTCTTTATTCAATGATTTTACATGCTAATTTTGCAGTGTCTACAGTTCAGGTGCTTTTATCAAGCACAAAATACATGAATGCAATTGCAAATGAAGCTGCAGGAACTAAATCGGCTTCTTAATGAGTGTGTTTGTGTTTGTGCCTTTAAAAAGAACTCATGAATGTGCATGAGCTGTGTGCTATAAAATGCTGTGCATGATGTTCGTGGTTATGTTCACTTGCCTACTTACTTACTAGATTTCAACCAAATGAAAAGATGAGTTAATCTGATCAATTAATCAGTTTTTATATAGCGCTTCTTTAGCAATTGCTTTCAAAGCAGCTACATAAAGTCCTCGTGAGGATCAGGTAGAGTAAATAGGAGCACCCCTGCGAGGGGACTCTCGCCGACCGAGGCAGGCGCCAGTCTCCTCCCTAGCACAAAGAACACACAAACTTAATATTCATCGATGAACGGTTCACCAGACAGAACCTAAAAAAGAAAACAAACAAACAAAGACAAAACAGAAACTAACAAATGGAGAAACAATGGTTAGAAAACTGTAACACAGACAACAAACAAGTGATCAGCATAAGCTGCAGGATGAGTGATAAATGATGAGGATAGGTTAGAGAGGAACATTGAACCACTTTGTTTTTTCAAACAATTTTTATGTATATAGTGCTCAGACTTTAGATCTGTTTAGACAAATACCAAGAGATAATTATTCGAATGCTAGATTAAACAGATATGTTTTTAATTTAGTTTTGAAATCTGTGAGCATAGCTGAGCTGCGGACAACATCGGGAGTGTATTCCAGAGCTTCGGGGCTCTATATGAAAATACTCTTCCAACTCTTGTGGATTTACTAACCTTCGGTATAATCAATAGTCCTGCTTCTTGTGATCGGAGATAGCGAGCTGGAATATATCGTGATAGGAGACTGCTCAGGTAGCCAAGCCATTCACCGCCTTAAAGGCAAGGAGCAGTATCTTGTAGTCAATGCGATATTGTACAGGAAGCCAATGAAGAGAGCCTAAAACCGGTGTAATGTGGTCATATTTCTTTGTTCTTGTGAGAACTCTGGCTGCTGCGTTCTGGACTAACTGTAATTTTTGTAGCGTGGTGGCCGAACAGCCAGCTAACAGAGCGTTACAATAATCCATTCTGGAGGTCATGAAAGTATGCACTAATTTTTCTGCATCTACGATAGACAGCATGTTTCACACTTTAGCAATATTCCTGAGGTGAAAGAAGGCAGTCTTAGTAACAAAAGAGATATGGTTCTTAAACGTCAGTTCACTATCTATAATAACGCCAAGATTTTTAACTGTAGTGGAAAAATTAAGTGTGTGTTATAATATAAATGTGAACATTATAAATACCTGTGTATGTGTAACAAGAGTGTAATCAGGACAATTTGTCAATTTGTCAAACCCATCAAACGTATAGCCAAAGTTCCATGAGCGTGACATCTGAGGTTGAGACTAGCCCATGAGTAAAGTTTTCTGTGATGGCTATTTCTTTAATGATTTTAAATTCTTTATCCTCTGGCCTCTTTTATGGTCTGTTCTTATTTCTGAACTGTTTTTACAATTATTATGAAAATGTTCTATTCAAATACCTTTCCTTGCCTTGCTTTGAAAGAAAGACAGTATACTTAAAGCCTAATAGGACAGTATATCAGCTGTCTCCATGTAA
Organism: Danionella dracula; assembly: GCA_900490495.1. Taxonomy (NCBI): domain Eukaryota; kingdom Metazoa; phylum Chordata; class Actinopteri; order Cypriniformes; family Danionidae; genus Danionella; species Danionella dracula. The sequence continues at coordinate 8,460,124 of UELW01000522.1, read as the reverse complement.
TTACACGCTGGCTGTAAGCAAGTCTGTGCACTCCTGTGTGAAATCTCATTTGCACAGGGCTGAGTCTGTTTGCATAAAGACAAATGCGATTGACATAAAGTCTGCAGGCACACTGGGCATAATTTAGCAAACGTGTGGATGGATGCACCGTTGCACTGAGCCTCATCACTGCAACCACAAAGCTCAGAGTGTTTGTGGAACACAAGCAATAGGAAACAGCCAGCCTTTTATCAGGTGATGATGCGAAGACATGGCTGTGTTTGTTTAGCCTTGGAAAGGAACAATCTATTACATATGAGATGTAGATAAAATAACAAACATATTAAAACAAACTAGCAACATTGAATGACAGAAATGTTAACTGAAGTTAATTTACATCAAATTCTTCATTTTATTGGATTGTGTTTTACATTTTTTACTTTAACTTGGTGACAATTCAGTTTGTTGTATTGGTAATAGTGATGGCAGAAAGACTAATCTTTTATTTTTAAAATAATTAAAAGACTTTAAAAGTTAAAAACGACAGAAAAAGTGGTGAATCATGTAGAAGAGTGTCCGTCGGGTCTCAAATACTTAAGCGTAAATGTGAGATATTCAGAGATATGTCTGGATTAGGTTAGTTTTGGAACTTGTGTGTACTGGACCAAATTAGAGCATGAATTTCTGTGTCTTTTTTGGCACCTGAACTGCTGACTCAAATATTTGTCCCATGTGTGGCTTGACATAAAAAAAAATCAGTTATTCACACGCAAACACATAACCGGTTTGTTCAATTTAAATATGTATATGAGTGCGCTCAAACCAATGTACTTAAACATATGACTGAACTCAAAGCATTGTTGTGAACCCAACATCAAAAAACCTACACTCTAAAATCATATTTGTTGACTCAAGATACAATTTTGAAGCAAAAAGTCCCACAGGAATTTCAAATGAATTTGCTCAGCACAACACAGTTGGCACAGTTCAACAAGTAATTGTTTATTCACTCAGTTAGTTGGAAAGTAATTTAGCCTCTGATGAGTTAGGACAGTTTTTTTTGAAGAGAAGTCGAACTTTGTGAGAGAAAGGCACCTGTGCTTTCAAGGCCTGCTCTTTACTACAAATTATGAGCTGTAATGATTTGGTTCAGCTGTACATTGAATTGTGTTCAAACCTGAAATTAGACTTGCACAAGCAAAATTACAAATTCGGCACAGACACCATTTAAGTTCTCTATGACATACCTATCTGAACTGAGATTGCCACAAACTTTCTGATTTCTTCTCTTCGGGAACTTTTTCACAAGCTTCAAACGTCTGGTGTTTAATGTTGGTGCAGTGACTCTCCTTGCCCTTGGATGGCGCTCAGTGTTAGTGGTATCATTCTTGAAAAGAAATTCTTAAAAAAATGTCTTGTGAGTATCAACTCTTTTTGGGGAGTGAATTGTTTTCCTTGTTTTTTTTCTATATGAACAATATAAATAAATATGAGTCAAAATATCTAAGCTTCCCATAACTACTCTTGGGACAACGACCACACGACCGGCAATTATTAAAACTTTGTGGGCTTTGTCGAACACAGAGACAAACAATTTTTCATTTGCATCCAATTTTCGGACGGTTGTGTGAGCTTATGTTTGCAATCATTCTTTTTGATAGAGGCTCATTAACGCACAAAACTTCGGACTGAAAATTACCTTTAGACTGAATCATGTCATTTAACCATGTGTTTTGTGAAGATAAACAAACTTTTTACCTTCTCCACTAAAAAAAGAACATAATGATAAATGTCAGGTGTTCAGGATATAATGTCACCTGTTCAATAAGCATACTATCCCAGAATGCAATATCAGTTTCAAAAAACAAATAAAACCCTGTAAATCATATAACATACAATAAATAGTTGACTTCTCAACAGCCACTGAGAATGTGAACATAAACAGAAAATATGAATTCAGTCAACAACTTTCTAACAAAATGAAGCCAACCAAAAATACTTAATTAACTAAATTATGCCGCTGATAAAATTTCTGCTGTTGGTCAACTACCTTTTTTACACTCAGTCAATATTTCATTAATTGGGTTTATTTGAGTCTTCTTTTCCCAAGTGTTTGCATTCAAACAGTTCTTTAACTAAACATGGATTTTACTAAATACAGTTTACTTTCATCCTAAATTACTAGGATGGAATCATTTGTGCAACCCTTCCAGAGAAATATGAATACTAATTTCATTCATGCCCTACATTGGCCTAAAATCAAGCTTTGTTTATTTAGCTGGCTATGTCTCTATGGCTTTATTTTATTCAGTCAACCACAAATGTAAGTAGAACATCTTAATTCAAACCTGTTGTGTCGAGGTATGTTTCCCTGTGTTCCCCCTCTGCTCATTGAAAGCAATGGGCATTTGAGCAGGTATCATTTGATGATCTATGGCGATAATTGCATATTTATTCTTACATTTTGATTTCAATTTAGTTTTGGATTTTATTTTGTGTATTTAAAAAAAAATTGTTGGGTTTAATTTGAGTAATGTGCTTTCAAAACAAGTTCTTAAAATGTCAACAAAACAAACTGTATTGTTATGAATAACAACACATTTTTATTTTAATATTAAATAAAAATATATACCATTAAATAAATACATTTTTTTAGCCGGATTGACTTGATTGAGGGTTGGGAGGTGCATGGCAGACCTCAATATAACTCTGCCTCTCTTTTTCATGAAATTTATTTAGCTGAAGAGTGGGAGAGGGACACCCACACCCACATGCTGGACATGTCAGCCTGTTAAACTCACATTCACATTCCAGCAAGCATGCAAGATTATTGGCTATATGAGGACACTGGAGAATCCAGAAAAGACTAACACCTCCAATTCCCTGTTGTTATTGATGGTTCCAGTCTAACCAACCAGCTATGTTTCTTTCCAGTGTTCATGTTTGCTTTGTAAGTGGAATTATTTTTTTGTATAGCACACTGTTAAACACTCATGAAATCACCCTAGAACAAATACAAATTGACACACACATTTTTTCTATTTCCTCCCTTCCACCTTTCTTCAAACTGTAGTGACATCCCACACACACTCAACACACAGGTCTTATATTACTCAAGCCGTCTCTTTTACTCCGATAACCTGTAATTAGAGCTGCGCTGAGTAAAAGCTGCATGAAACAGGATTGTTATGATGTTAAACTGGCTGTAAAGAGCGCGAGACTCTACAAGCTATTAAGTTTAAGCTGTGTTTTGATCCCTTTCTAAGCCTTTGTAACACTAAAATAAGAGATTCTAAGGTCTGTTTGGTAGCTTTGATATTATGGTGGTGCTGGATTTACTATTCATTTTGTTGTTCAGCTTTTTGTTCTGTAATGAAGATCATTTCACCAGCTAGGGCAGTTAAATAGATAGTTCTGTTGGTACACAGTTCACAAGCATCTGGAAGATATGTCAAAATGTGCTTTAATACAACAACTCCTAATGTTTGATAAGATTACAAATGTACATTAAAATACCATACATTATTCATATTAAATTACATAGTTCATAAATTAGTATGAACACTAGGGCTGAACGATGTTGGAAAAAAATTACATTGCGATATTTTTTTCCAAACGATATATATTGCGATATTGAGAGCCATCAATCCAGGCTAAAGTCAATAATTACATATTAATAATTTCACTAATAAGCAAGCTTCATTACAAGTGACAAAAAGGTCACTTAATATTTTATTCCAAAACTTTTCAGAACATTTCTGTAAACACTAAAGCAGAACATTTTTAAATAAAATAGCAGCTTTACACCAACCCCCTGATTGGTTTACAACAATATAACTTGAAATAAATATATATTTTTAGAAAAAAAACTTTTTGGCCAAAATAAAAAAGTTAATCATGGCTAAATATATAAAATAAACAAAATGAAATAAAACTTTAATATATTTTGTATTAAATCTTCTAAGCAGATTAGAGAACATATTCCTGTAAACAGAAAATCTGAACACATTTAAACAGAAGGTTTACAACACCAACCCCCCTAATTGGCGATGGTATTTAATGGCAACATATCTTTAGCGATATGAAACGTTATTGCTTCAGTTATTTGTGTCGTTTAGAGTCTTTCTGGTAAGGTGTCATGCTGGCAAAGGCATCACAAATATTTGTTTGTTTTGGTTGACATCCAGATTTGGCTTTGTATTCGTCGTAAAGAGCTTTGTGATGCCGTTTTAAGTGATCAGACAGTGATCAGTTTCCATGTTTCGTGGCCACAACTTTATGACAATCCACGCAAAGTACCTCCTTTTGGTCAACAAAAACGATAAAAGTCCACTTAAGGGTTTTATTGCTTTTTACCCTCAGAGAAATAGTCGGTGTGTGAAGCTCACCATAAATGATATCAAATACTGCAAGGCCCTCCCATTAATCACCATTATCTCAGCCTCTCCGTTCATATAATGACATCAAAGGAACCTTTAAAGACTGAGTAAATAACTTTAATTATGGAGTAAATGCACCAGGAGATCGACCAAAACCTGTGTTTGCTTGGTCAAGCCATTTTTTCTGGATTATTTTGAAAGAGGGTTAGTACAATGCAAGATTTGCAATGAAGTTGAGACTGAAACTTGGATCTGTGCAAACCCCCCTATCCAACTGCAAAGTAAATGTTTTATTTTAAAGTGTTAAGAAAACACTAGACAGGTAAACACCTACTTGCAGGGAGGGGCATGGTGAGCTGCGTCCTTTGACACAGCTCCCAAAACAGAACAGAAGTCATCAGAAGTGTTTTTTTTACAAAACTATTTAGAAATGTCTACTTAGATTATTACAGACCTAATAAACATACACATTACTTTAACATCAGATTTGGTAAATACAGTTTTTATAAAAAAAATACATTAGAAAACATCCAACATCCATTCTTTCCAACATCCAACATCCATTTGTTTAATTTTGATCATCTTTTGATCAAATGGTTGAATATCAATGTTGTTTAATCTTTCAAATCTGAAGGTCATTCAGTAGTAAAATGTCTTTCCTCTTCTCCCACCGCAGTCACAGTGAAGCCAAGCGCTACATACGCGTCATATTTCCTCGTCTTAGCTTTCAGGAGATTTTCGTTTGCCTCTTTATTTCCTTCTCTCTCTGTCTTCTTCATTTCGTGTCTACACTTCAAACTCTGACAATGAGAATGCCACTGTAGTCCCCTACTGTAGTGGAGTGGTATTGCACATTATTCTAGAACAGTAAAAAAAAATAGAATAATAAAAAGGCATGTTCCCTGAGGTCAAACACGCCCCCTTTGACAGAGCCTCCAGGGGGCGTGCCCCACTATTTGAGAACCACTGAGCTAGTTAATGTTAACACTTCCTGACCCAGGAGCATACATAGCTTTACATACTCTGGCTTGTCATCCTCTGTTCTTCTCATTAACAAAGTTTTAGTTTAATGGAGACTTTCAGGCCTTGGGAGAAAGAAAGCTCTGTGTGAATAGATCTGGCTCCATCTTCTGGCTTTAACAATGAATCGGCACTTCTTGGATGAGGCCCTCTTTTTAAGGCTTGTGGAGTGAAATTATTCACTAAGGATAACACTTTAATCAGAATTGAAAAGATCCCACAATTCATAAACAATGTCTGACATGAAGCATTGATGACTTTTTTTCTTTTTAAATGATTTGTCTGGAAATTATGCTCATTGATGAATCATGAGAAAGGAAACCTAGGGGTGCATATTTGACATAAAAAGGAATTATCTACACCTGTGTACATTTTTACCCGAGGAACACGAGGACTTATGAAAAGTTTATTCGATCTGGGACTTTGAAGTTTTAAAATGATAATACCAGGTTTTTGTATCATTAAAGGTTACTGTTTTATGTCCATTGTAAATTTCATGAGCTGCCAAAAGGAAACAAATTAAATTGTTCTTTTCCAGCTCTTTTTGTGGTGCAGATGTTCAATTTGTCCCAGGGATGTGCCTCAAAACTTTGAATTTGAAGAGGCTTCCACAAATGGGAGTTTCAGTGCATGCTGTAATATTTAGAGCAGAAATGGGCTCATACTGTAAATGCTGCCAGCTGGTCATGCACGCAAACACCATCATGTTCAAGGGCGTTAGAGCGTGTGTATATGTGTGTTTATGTAAAGTGATGACAGTATTCACAGCTAATTAGTATTGACACACAACCCGTGTCTTAACTGTAGATTATTTGATAGATACAAATGGGAAATCAGACAGTTATGTTTTCACTGGCTTTTCAATTAGCTTTGATTCTATATAGATAACTCAAGTTGGTAGATTTGCACTGCACAACATTAGAATGATTTGTAACCGAGGACACAATTTAATCTTTCTTTCTTGACTGAACTACTGCAATGCTCTTCTATCAGGACTTTCTATCAAATGCTTTATAAAAAGCAATATACTCTTGTTATACCATCTAAAAACGGAAGAAAATTCCTAATTTCAATTCAAACTCTGGTTGGTGGAAAGATCTTGAATTTGCCAAAAACAACTTTAAACTTTTTTTTCATAGTAAAATAAAAAAAATAAAGAAACGTTACATTATTTTCTTTCTGATTTTTCCTATCGTCAGAGCACTTCTTTGTTAAGGTGGTGTCTTGAATATTGTAAGTTGCTTAGTTAGCTGAAAGCATCTGACAAATTCATAAATGTAGATGTTATAAAAACATCACTTTAGAATGTTCTAATAGGTTCATGATTAGGGCTGGACAACTAATCGCATTTGCAATTAAATAGCAATATGATTAGACGATTTTCAAATTGCAGGAACCACAGTTACACAATCATCTGATTAAATATAGTCAAGTGCTTGCACAGTTTGTTATGTCTAAAATATGATAAAGCCATTTAATTTTTTTTCATATTAATTTTGTTTTTATTACTGACTATCACACCAGGTTTTAGATGCATCCAAGGCAGGAAGTTCAACAAATCACCCATTATAGCTATGAGTGTGGTTAATAAATGATAATTGTATTTATATTAATTGTTGCATCACAGGATTTACCTGTTTTTTATGTGTATTTTATTTAAAAATGGTTCTATTAAGGGTTCAATGAGACCTTACATGATATTGAACAAAAAAACTTTTGGAATAAATAATTGCATTGCAAATCGATAACAAAATTTTGATAAAAAACAATCGCAAGTCAATTAATTAAAAAAAAATCATCAGCCCTATTCTTGATACATATGTTGTATATATTAATTTATGAAAAATTTGATATCCACTTGCAATGTTTGATGAGTAAACAGTTTTCACCTTTTCAGATGTTTCTGATTATTTATACTTCACAAGGTCACACTTACAGAAATTGCCACGCATAAACACATACCAGGTAAGCTGTCCAAAACAATCCAAAAATAAGCTGATTCGGGGAATAATTGAAGCGGAACCCCCCCCCCCCCCCCTCTCTCTCTCTCTCTCTCTCTCTCTCTCTCTCTCTAAAGTGAGTCAAAGGAGGGGTGTAGGGTTTTTCACTGTTTTCGCCTAAAGTGGCTCTTTATTGTAAATATAAAATGTTGTACTGGTCTCATGCATTTCCTCCACCTTGGCTTTTACTGCGGACAGAAGAATCAATTGACCTGTCATTGCAAATGACCAAGTCTGAGTACAGATTAAGACTTACTGTTGATATGTGTGTGTAGGCATGATTGTGTGTGTGTGAGTTGTGATTGTGTGTCTCAGCTTTATAAATCATACTGATGTTCATTGATGACTGGCAGATCCATTAGTTTTTTGAGTGCCTGACTTCATCAGCTTTCTCTCTTACCCATTTGTCTCTTGTTTTCTGAACAAAATATGACTTACACTTAATTATATCTTTATTTAGCGTAAAGTAAATGCATTCTTTTTTCATGAGTTAATGACTGCTAACTTTTGCAAAAAAATTGCAATCTGATCTTTTGAAGTCGTTCCAGTATTTCTCATCACGGTAAACATTTTCACAGCATTTATTTTGCCCTCTGTAGTTCAGATATAAATTTGCATTTGCAATTAAATTGCACCATGGATAAATACAATTGTAAAATCTCAGAAACTGCAATGACATCATCACATGAGTAAACACAGTAGTCATGCTAGAGTCTAACACACAGAAAGGCTTTATTTTTTATTTAGCTAAAGTCTGTCTGATAAAAGTAAAGTTTTAATTCTTTAAAAGTACAATTTTCAGGTTTACATGTTTGTGATGGCAACTTTGAATTACTAAGGCAAATATACACAGTTGCTTTTTTATGTACACATTATATTTATATGTTACATTACCTTTTCCATGCACAATAGTTTTATTTGGTTAGTGATGTTTATTGTAAAATTTATACCAGGTTTCATTTATGTATAAGGCTGATAGTTCAATTCATCAAAGTTTGTAAATGCTCATTTTATTTATAAAGACCGTTGCATCACATGATTTCCTTGTGTTTATGTAAATGTGAATATTACATTAAGATTTATTACATGTTATTTAAAAAAAAAATGTACACTATAAATAGCCCATAAATAGCCCATTGTAAATCACTATCCTTTTATTAGTTGAATATATTCACAATTCAATTATTATTCAGCACTAATCTAGGCACTTTTTTGTGCTTCCTTATTGTAACAGGGCACAAATAGGGTTTAAATATATGCCGGTTTGACTAGAGAATAGTGACCAACTCTTTTAATTACTGTAGAGTAAAGCCTCCTTGGAAAGTGCACAGCAATACATTTTAATCAGAATTGAGGTGTAGTCTACAATTCGGTACATATATATTTTTTTATTGTTTCATACCTTAACTTTTTGTAGTTTTTAACATGGTGATATCCTGTTATTTGTCGCATGTTAGTGTTTTTTCAGTTAATATCAGTTAATGTCAAGAATGACATGAAAATGTTAAATAATCTTTTTCCACTTCAAAGTCAACAATAAAGTTGTCGTAAATGCTTGTGAAATAAGCGATTAAGCTAAAAAAAATTTAATAAAATTTTATTTTATAAAGAATTTTAAAAAATTGGATTCTATTAAAGAAAGCCATCAAAAGTGACTCGTGTGTCTGTTATCAATCTTGTTCTCGTGAGTTACTTGGACACATTCCTTTAGTTACATGTGTAAGAACCTGAGAGAGATGGAATAGAGCATGAAATTAAACTTCAAGAGTTGGTGGATGTGAAAAAAATGCACATCCTGCTGGGTTGCCATCCTTCTTAAATAAACATACTTTAAAGTGGTTAACATTAAGACATTTGATTGTTGAATGAATGCAGTAATCTTACAAAATGCTCACCTAGTTTGAAAATCTGGTGGAAATTATTGAAATGTTATAACTCAAGTCCACAGTTTATTAAGTGAGTCAGGTTCAAATGACTTAAGAAAACATTTGGTTTTCAAATATTGTATTTATATATCTTTAATATTATAAATAACTAATCAGCTTTGATGTGTATGTAAAATGAGAGGTAGATTCAACATTTTGAAGTAGCTATCAAACTTAATAATAGATGACAAAAAGACTTCTTAAAATGTATTTTTGATGAGCATAGAGAAGAAACAGCATTGCGATACAGATCTAGTCCAATTGTACTAACCTTGGTAATACAAAAGATTATTATTAAATATACTGCTGTTGTTAGTGTTACACAACATGTGATTCAAAATGTGAGAGCCACATGATTAGTGTTTGTATGATCTCAAGTACGGCACTTTTTCTGCACATCATGCTGATGTGTACAGATCTTCAATAATCTTTGAGATAGGAATGTTGAAATAATTAATAATCAATACATAGTGAAAAGGAATTAAATAAAGCATGTTAGATCATTTATTTGCCCAGATATCTCTCAGAGGAAGCATGAACTCTTACTGAAAAAATAACAATGTATAGTACACCACACGTTTAGTCTGCCAATATCTTAGACCTTTCGAAGGAAAACAGAGCTTGTGGAGGAGCTGTTATCTATAAATACTGCGCTATTATGTGGTCGTGACTGAAGAGAGAGGCATGGGTGCTATGATTAGGCTTGGTAAAGTAGTTTTAGTTTTTAAGCCAATCAAATCCTGTCTATGAGTAATGCAAGTGTGAGGAAACTTCCCGTGTGAAGCTGATTGTACACTAATGAAGAAGCCAAACACTTTCCACAATAGCACTTTGTCAGTTTGAAAAGAGTAAAATGAGACTTAATTTAAATATGCATGAAGTGTAAAGAGGGGCGATGTAGAAAACAATGTAGGGGGGCAGCCTCCTCTGGGGTTATGGGTGCATGATGTGAATTCCCTCATCCTCACAAGCTGTTGTCTGTCTGAAGCTTGTTATCTACCGACAGGTGGAGTCATGGACGGAGAGCTGGGAGAGTTTGTTTTGAAGGAGTGATGGGATGATGGTGTTAAATGCTGAGCTGAAGACCACAAACAGGATCCTCACATAAGTCCCTGGCTTATCCAGATGTTGCAGGATTTAGTGTAGCCATGTAGTGTAGCCCCATGTTAACTGCGTCCTCCACAGATCGGATAGATGGGAAGGCAAACTGCAAGGGGTCCAATAGGGGTCCAGTGATGTTCTTCAGATCCTTCAGGCCCAGCACCAGTCTTTTCAAATGACTACATGACCACTGATGTCAGGGCCAGTGGTCTGTAGTCATTGAGACCTGTGAGTTTAGGCTTCTTGGAGATGAGGATGATAGTGGAACATTTGAAGCATGCAGGGACTTCACACAGCTCCAGTGATCTGTTGAAGATCAAAGAGAAGATCGGACCAGGCAGAAGATGGGTCGGGGAGTCCTAAAGCTGCGCAGGGCTGGGCGTGGTATCTCACTTGATTGATGTGTAACAGTTATCCAGAATATTCCCCTCTTTGGTGGGGCAATCTGTATGCTGCTTGAACTTTGGCATTACTTTTCTCAAGTTAGCTTTGTTGAAGTTTCCAAGAATAACACAGACAGAGCCCCAATAACGCTTCGATAAGTGCTTCGCTCTCATGTGCCTGCAGGGGATGTAAATATACGAGCAAAACTCGTGGGGCGAGTAGAAGGGCTTTTAGTTAATAAAAAGCACTTCCAGATCAGGACAGCAGATCTTCTTCATCCCAGTTACATCTATACACCACTTCTCATTGATATAGAAGCGTGCACCTCCACCCAAAGTTTTTTCTTTTGCGTTTGATTTGTGGTCCACTCTGAACAGTGTGTATCAGGGCAGGTTAAAAGCGGTGTCCAGTATCTCTCCGTTGAGCCAGGTCTCAGTGAAACACAGCACATCAGAGGTTGAAAAGTCTTTGTTGCTCCAGGTAAACAGATGAATCTCATCCCCTTTATTAGGTAAAAAGAGCAGATTCACCTGGTGTATGCTGGGCAGCGACGTTCGGAAGCCACGTTCGCAATGCTTCACGAGTTTACAACATGCTTCCCTGTTCTCCTCAGCTTCATGACCCCTCTAGCTAAGAAGCCAGACAAAACGTCCAGAAATTCAAAATTCAGTGGAAAGATGTTCTTGGAGTGCTGCTCAAAGATTAGTAGTTCCTCTCTGGTGAAGCATATAAAGTTAGCCAAACAAATAGCAGGACAAACTAGCAAAACAAACAAAAACACTGCAGAGCTGTGTACAGAGGTTGCCATCAGTGGCGCCATCTCGGATCACCTTTATGACAGGTCTGAAAGGATCACCTTTATGATAGTGCACACATTTATGTCTTAACACCTTTCAAAAGTTCCCTTTTGAGAATATTTACCCTTTACGGAAGAGAGAAACAAGACAACAAAAGGAGTAGTGTCATGTATCAAAACATATCAGAAGGTGTCATGTATCAAAAGTGTGTCAGTGTCAAAAAGATCATCATGTAGAGATATTTTTAAATTTAGTGTTACGACACTATTCTCTAATAAACATCTAATAACTTAAACTGGGACTGTTCTACATTCTTTGTCTAATACTTCATTGACTCTTCTCTGTAACACTTCCTTCATTGTGTTGATTCTTGTGAGCGATACTTCATTGAAATAATTTTGAAGAGTTATTTTTAGTCCTACCACAGTTTTCCAGTTCGGAGTTGATTTTAGATATTTTAGGTTAATTTGTAAAGTACTTAATGGACTGGTTTCTGATTATATATGCAAACCTTTAAGCTATAATGGACTATGTCTCTGCTCTTGCTCCACAATTAGTCAAAAGTAGATAAAAGCACTACATTTTCTCTGTTTTATAGGCTAACCATTAATTATAAGACATCCTGCTCTGTAAAAGCGATTTCTCTTGTTTGTATAGTTTTGTAGAAATTTACCCTTGATATATGGGATGATTGTGGCATTGATAAAGCACAGTTTAAGCATTGACCCAACTGCTATTTTCAAAAACAGACAAGAACAGGGAATGCACTGGTTCTAGTTGTTTGTTTTATGCTGATACATAGAACATAAGCTGAGAGAGCAACAAAGTGAGCATTTGCTTGCATAGATGGGAGTAGATGATTGAGATTTTCTTGTATCTCTTTCTTTATCGTAAAGTGTGCATACGTAACGTAAAGTATCGCCAGTGTGTGCATGCTCTCTCACAGCCCACTAATCACACAGACACACACACACGCACGCACACACACACACACACACGCTCACACACGCACACACACACACACGCACGCATGCACGCACACACACATGATCTAACATGCTTTATTTAATTTCTTTTCACTATGTATTGATTATGAATTATTTCAACATTCCTATCTCAAAGATTATTGAAGATCTTTACACATCAGCATGATGTGCAGAAAAAGTGCCATGCTTGAGTTTTTCTGCATTGTCTACAGTGAAAAACTGGCCTCTTCTCTTGGTTCACTGATTTTATTAAGTATACAGGAAATGGACCACTGGAAGTGCTCTGCTATCTCTTGGAAATTAAATATTGGGTTTGGAAATTTGTTAGCAAAGTATTGAAAAAATACACTAACATCTTTCAAAAAGCAACTAAAAACTCTTTTCTTCAAGGAACATGTACAATATTAAAATAAAAAAAGCAACATAAAAAACAACACATCCGTCCTTTTTCTTTCTTTTATTTGATTTCCTTCCTTTTTTATAAGCTATTCTGAAATTTTATTTAGCTTTAGTAGGTCCTTCTTTATTATTGAAACACTATATAGAGCTGTGTATTATCAGCATAGTAGTGGAAGTTAACCCTGCGTCTCCTAAAATTTAGCGAGTTAGCGATAGAGTTAGCGATAGCAAATGAGGCCATACCACCCTGCAGCTCACAACTGGTTGCCCAATGATGTGAATTACGTCTGAGCATGTTTAGTACTGTGATGAAAGACCTCAAGGGAAAAGCTTGTTGCTGGTCTCTGTGGGTCCTAGCACTGTACTGTAAAAGATGCATTGTGCTTCTGAAAAGACATTTAACCGAGGTCCTGATTCTCTGTGGTCATTAAAAATTCCAGGATATTTCATAGAAAAGATTAACCCCGACATTCCTTGCCAAATTTGCCCAATCCTAATAATCCCTGTATTTTAATTGGCTACATTCCTTTGATTGGCTCCCCATGTCTCTTGTGCCCATTGGCAGCCATCACATCATCCAGGTGGATGCTGCACACTGCCGTTGGATTCAGACAGCTCCCTAAAGATATAAATTGCTTTGAGTGTTTAGATAAGCACAAGATAAATGTAAGGAATTATGATTATTTTTATTATTATTGTTAGAGCTGAAACGGTTCCTTGAGTTAAACTCGATTACAAAAATAGTTTGAGGCAAAATCCTCTGTCTCGAAGCCTCTATTAATTCCTTTTATCCCATGATCTGTCTGAATACTGAATTCTGGTTGGGTAGCAGGTATTAGCCCAGGTCGATTTGTTCACTCTTTGTGTCCTTGTGTGACCATATTCACAAACATGTTCTTCATGGGTCTCTGAATGCCCTCGCTAGGTCACATCAGTAATCATTAACTGATTAATCAACTTTGCTTTTTTTAGCGACTTTAGCGATTATAGCAGCCACCATGGGAAGGGTGTCACCAGATAAAAGCAACATTAAATGCTCCATCTGCAGCGCAAATATAAACAATATCTTTAATATGATAATGTTGGCCAAAGATCATGGTATAAACCGCATAATACATGCAGAATGTTATGAGATCACAACATTAAATGCCTGCACTACTTTTGTCGGTGTAGTGAAAGCCAGATGTAGACTGACTGGAAAAGCATGTTTTTGGTAATCTACATATCATGTTCCTCTTGATTTTAAACAGATTTAAAGGGCTTTTGATGTAGTAATAATAATCAAAGTTTCAGCACCTTTTATCATTGAATGTTTATTGGTGAGTGGAGCGGCAGGTTCCAGAAGCGGCATATGATGGGATCCGATTACACGGTTAATTGATCAAATATTCAGTATAATACCCGATTACTAAAATATTTGATAGCCACAGGCCAAATTTTTATTAAGTAGATTTAAATTTTAATAGACCGTGTCCCAGAACGGATCTTTGTGGTGCTCCACACTTTTTTTTTTCAGTTGAGGCTTTGATAACATTTACAAACTTGACTCTGATCAGACACAAAATAGCTAAATCATCTCAGCATAGTTCTCTAATCTTTCTAACAGAATTTCATGATCTACTGTATCGAAAGCAGCACTGATTCCCATGCCTACGCAATGAGGACTTAACACAACACAAATGCTGATAGGTAATTTGGGCTGATAGGACATCATAATATTCAAATTAATTTGAAATAGTCCAGCTCAGAACACTATGTTTATATCTATTATATATATATATATATATATATATATATATATATATATATATATATATATATATATATATATATATATATATATATATATATATATATATATATATACATCTCAGCAGAGCACAGAGGGAGAATAATTGTGACTGTGTTGTTTCGCTAGTGTTAGTGTTCTTGAACCATTCTGGGTATGTTTAAGGGATGCTTCGGGGTTATCGGAGGCCAAAGTTGTTTAGTTTTAGATTTTAGCCAAATTATTTATGTGGAGAGATTTCTTGGGATTCTCTGAACATTGTGAGATTATGGGCTGGGTGGTTGTTGATGATATTGATGTTGATGATATACGAGTAGATGATATTGAAGCACAATTTTAATTAGCAAAAACAGGAACAAACAGTAGAAAGCTGGTGATCGAATGACCAAGATATGATATATCAAACATGAAGAGTTTCGGGTCAAAGAATATAAAGTTCAATTTACAACTAGAACTGATACAGATTTTTTTTTGTGCAGGCAAGAGGTGATGAGCAGGTGCTTGTGATTAGTTTGTCATAATTAGTGCTAATGAATATCCAGGTGATGGAATTGTGAGAAATCCATTTTTTTTAGGTCCAATAAATTACATTAAAGCCTTTTTGTGTTGTAACTTGAACAGGTTTACAATTGCTTTTTACTGAGGATTTTTTAAAAAATTAATTTCATTTGAGGAAAAACACAAACCTGCAGCACTTACATACATATTTAAGCAACATAACAGATTGTATGTAGAGAAGGAACTGCTGTGTTAGAGGTTTTGAGTGGGGGCATGCTTGAGTGGGCATGCATGAATCTCTTCTCAGAATGATGTTTTTCTGTACCATTACGATAATGCATTGCTTACATAAAATTAAACCCATTTTCTGCATGGGTGGCACACAGCAATGTTGTTATTTATAAGGTTTTGATGGAAAAATGTTAAAAAAAAGTTTAAAATCTTTTGTTATTAGGTTACTACTATTAAGTAGATTTTGAATACTTCAAATGAAAGCTTTACATGTTTATAATAAAAAATGTTTTTTTTTTAAATATGTTGTTTATATTTGTCAGTGGTTGAATTGTGCGACAGTTATACAGTATTCAATTGTATGATTTTCTCTTAAATTTTTCAATTTATGAATTTAAATTAAATTCATATCCATTTATATACCAAATAGCACTCATAGAATTGTTTTAAAACCTGCTTTAGTTTTTACTAGGGATATATAAGGAGGTCTCTCATGGTCAGGCTTTCATTCTGCTTTGTACATGAAAATGCCTCATTAGTATTTGAATGAGCCAATCATAAAAGCTGGTCGGTTAAAACAACGACAAACACAAGAATGGTTTTAGCAGCCTTTCATGCTAGGTTTTGATGCATTTCAAACAAGCAAGCTTGCATAAACCACAGGACCGTTGTCTACCTTGAGATTGCCAAGTCTTCTGTGTGATCTTTCCTTCTGATCTTCATAAATTAATAAGCTTTCATATCCTAGATGTGCTATGAATGACTTCCCAAATAAAAGATCACCACTGACACATGCATATCCAGAGAAGGGCACAGGATGAAAATTTGATTGCTTTTATATAAGAGTACTTCAGTGGTAATGGGCTCTGAATTTCTGAATTTTCTGGATGTGAGGGTGGATACAGAGAGAATCCTTAATGAAAAGATGGACAAGCTTCAGTCTTACTAACTGCTATGCAGGGTTTTATTGAGCATGATCATTGTGCTTAATCAGATTCATTTTAATGGATGACTAGAGGAGGGAGATTCTTGCTTATTTTGGAAAGTTTATTATACTGATAGAACTTTTATTTTGATAGAAATACAGCGTATTCTTTAGTACCTTACATGTGATCCCCTGAGTTTATCGCATCCTAATCTCTTTTTGACACACACCCCTATTGCAGGACATTTCATCAATTTTTAACCGTCTAGTACTGGTTGTCACAGTAAAGATCTATTCTTAAAATTTTTATATTTAATAAAATAGTAATATTTGAATTCCTTTTGCTTTGCATTGCATAGGCAAGGGTAGATAGAATCTGTGTATTTATAACTGTCACAGTTGGGTAAAACTGTGACTGTTGAGTGTGTGGTATGCGACAAGTTAAAGTGTTTAGTTTTCTTATGTTTGTACGAACAATGATCTGACCAAACACTCCATTTGTACATACGTTGAAATAAATACACTCACACAGTCATTATAGCATTACATTTAATAGAAAATTCATTGCATTTATTTACCGTTGTTACTTTCAGAACCAAACCTGTTCAGTTCAAACCTGGTTCTTTTATACTTTGCCAATACCATGCCATGCTGTTCCGCCATCTTGGATGATGAAATCATCAGGATCACCATTCATTTTTTTCATAAATTTGTTTATTTTGCAATGTTTTGTCTGAATTGTGTTAGGAATAAGTGTATTTTGAGTTAGTAAGTGCTTTACTGTTTTATTAATTTTTGTGATGTTTACCCATAGCTGTCAATATCTTCACCATCTGAAATGGTATGATTCATGGGGGCGGAGCTTGGAATATATAAGGGCTCCCAGGCTTTCATTTGGGGTGGGTTGTTGTAGGAGTAGGATGTGTGCGGCACAACTGCAAAAGTTTATTCCTGTATATATTGTAAATATTGTCGCGTCTATTTTTTTTTTGTTACTTTTTTTTTCCTGGATGTTTACTGGGATTATTGCCCCTGAGCACCAATAAAATCCTTTTTTTTTGTCACAGCTGCAAAGTTTTGTCACTCCAGCCTCCTACCATCAGGCTAACCGGTAACAATAACAAAATGTTTCAAGGTGCAGTCTGTAGAATTTTGGCCAAATCTGGCCATTACCCTCACCTCCTCTCTCAGACGATGGAATGCCAGATGGATTTGACAATTAATGTTTAATTGTTACACATTTTTATTTAGTTATAATTAGGGATGCACCGATATCGGGTATCAGCCTCGATATCACATTTTGTAAATTACTCGTACATATGTTGGTTGTGTAGTTAAACTGACAATGACATTTTGAACGAGTTATAGTTTATGGAGAGATTTAATAAGGTCAAATGGCAGTGCATTACTGCAGCCTAAATGTGAGGTGATGATCACGTGAACTCAAATGAGCTAATATGAGCATCAAAGAGTAGATTTAAAGATGACTCTGAGACTCTTTAGCAGACTGGATGGAGTTAAGGCGTTAGAGTCCACTGTAACAGTGATGGTGTTAGTTTTTTTAAAACAGGCTATTTTTTAAGTGAAGGAAAATGAGAAGAAAACCATGACTTTAATTCAAATTAAAACAGTCTGAGTTTGAATAGATGTATAATTATTCATTCATTCATCTTCATGTCGGCTTTATTCCCTTTCGGGGTCGCCACAGCGGAATGAACCGCCAACTCACTGGCATATGTTTTACGCAGCGGATGCCCTTCCCTGCCGCAACCCATCGCTGGGAAACATTCACACATACATTCACACTTTAACACTATGGGCAATCGTTCTTATTCAATTCACTTATTCCGCATGTCTTTGGACTTGTGGGGAAACTGGAGCACCCGGAAAAAACCCACGCGACCACGGGGAGAACATGCAAACTCCACACAGAAATGCCACCTGCCCCAGCCGAGCCTAGAACCAGCGACCTTCTTGCTGTGAGACGACCGTACTACCCACTGCGCCACCGTGACGCCATGTATAATTATAATATCTTAAATACTTAGTTTACGGTAAAAAAGACTACAGTTTACAGAGCCAACATCAAATCTGTTTAATGTGTAAAGAATGAAAAAAAACATTCAAAGAGAACATGCTTTCATATTATACTGCCAAGCTGTTTTAACGATGTCTAAATATAGTGGGATGATACTGTTAATAATGACTTGTTACTAAAACTTGTGTTTATTCTACACAAAGTAGATCTTTGTTATAGCTAACATGTATTACCTGTTGAATTGTTTACCTACTCATATACTAATTTGTTTCTCAATTCATCATAATGGTGTTTTGATTAATGATGAGGTTTTGAGGTTGAGTGCCTCTCAGACATATCTCTAAACTGTTCACAGCATCCACGGTTCAGCACAATCTGGCAACATGATTTACATCATAAGTTTGAACAAGTCAAGAGAGGAAATGCATCACATCAGCACACAAACTGCAAACAAAAACACAAACACAAAGGATGTAAAAAACCCTACGTTTTTAAATTGATTTATTTTTTTTTCCTTTCAGTTCTATTAGTACTTAAATTTAACAAAATTGCTTAAAATCTCTTGACACAAATTGAACATTTTCTGATTAACTTTTTTCAATCCTTCCATACTGGACCTTTACTGGCTATGTGTGATATGATGGAAGAGGCAGTCGTTGTTTTCAAATTGTGTCTGACATACATTTAACCTACATCTACACACTAAGGCTATTTAACAAACCACCTCCGTTTCTACAAAGTGCAGTCTCTCTCAACATATTCTCTGTGGCCCATTAGAATCATAGCTGTGGGTGTTCCATACACCATTGCTGACCCATTTTCATGATGTGGGAGACCCAGACTCTCTCGGAAAGCAATTCCTTCAGAATTCTATTTGCTGAACACCTGTGCCAAGGATTGGCCTGTAATAGTGATTAATTGCCTCTTAGACTTCATGCACACTCAAGCCCTGTAAAGTTGTAATCATGATGGCATTACTTTACAGAGGCCTAAGTGAGTAGTTGCTGATCACCACTATTGATCAGCCATTAAATTAGGTGTAAATACTATATGTAAATTCTAAACAAATGCCTGTTGTGAATGACAAACAGTGCTATTATAATAATAAATCAAAGCAGATTGTTTCAATTCAAATGACATTTTGTTCTTAAAAGCATTGTGGGTTTCATGGAACTGTGTTAATATAGATCACATGTGTCAAATACAAGGCCCGCGGGCCAGGTGTGGCCCGCAATGTAATCTAATGTGGCCTGCGAGAGCTTGAAAGTTTTGAGTGTCTAAAAAAAAAAAAAAAAAAAAAAAAACGGGGAAAAAAACTACATTTCCCACAAGGCCTTTGGCCTACGGTAGCCGCAACGGTGTTTCCGCATCCATACTCACGAGTGAAACTGTAGAGCTGCCAACTCTCACACATTGAACGTAAGACTCATGCATTTGAGTGATCTCTCATGCCATACCTCCGATTTCAAGATTTGAAATGGGCACAGGCGTCATGGTGGCGCAGTGGGTAGCACGGTCATCTCACAGCAAGAAGGTTGCTTGTTCTAGGCTTGGCTGGGGCAGGTGGCATTTCTGTCTGGAGTTTGCATGTTCTCCCCGTGATCGCGTGGGTTTTCTCCGGGTGCTCCAGTTTCCCCACAAGTCCAAAGACATGCGGAATAAGTGAATTGAATAAGAACGATTGCCCATAGTGTTAAAGTGTGAATGTATGTGTGAATGTTTCCCAGCGATGGGCTGTAGCTGGAAGGGCATCCGCTGAGTAAAACATATGCCAGAGAGTTGATGGTTCATTCCGCTGTGGCGACCCCAAAAGGGAAGAAAGCCGACATGAAGATGGATGAATGAATGAAATGGGCACAGCTAATAGTTTATCTGTGATCTGTTTCTTGAGCATGATGATAAAAGATGATGATCGATATGCTATGTCTTCAGTCTGTGAGGGTTTTTTAATGTTTTTTTTTTTTTTTTGCTAAATTATACCAATGAGCTCATGTAAATGCCATCTGCTGGCTTGTTGCCATACTGCGAGATGGTGCATCAGCCACAGCGTAGCCGGTACCGATGACCCCCCCCCCACCCCTAATATAGATGATGGATTCTGTACTGTCCCCCTTTTCTCCTAATTTGAAAAGAAAAAAATGTTTGGGAATAGGTTATGGGTAATAATGACTCTTTCAGAAGAGCAGGGAGAAATCCTTGGTTCAAATGTGTGGTTTTTAGCATTGACATAACAGCACAGGGATGTGGTCTTCAAAGAAGTATGGGTGAGTGCTGCAAGAGGACAGGAGTGGTAAAACACACATCTCTAGAGACACAAGAGTGCCTTTTTGACCATTAAATGTTCTATAGCAGCGCATTAAATGTCCTCCCCTGAGCCTTCTGGATGCGTTAGACTTTGTGTGTTTGGTACAGCTTTCACTTCGCTATTCTGAAACTAATCAGCAGAACTTTTTACAATATTAGTTTTAAACAAATCACAATTTTTGACCACCTAAAAGTAGCACTTTTGGTTACAACTTCAACATGACAGCTTTTTTTCTTTGGGTTTGTTGAACCTTTGTTTCAACACCCCTCGCACAATTACCCCAGCACAGCTAATTCTTCCATCAAGCTACAATAATTCAAGATCTAGGGTATATTATAATTAGTTAGTGACACTACACATGCAAAACTGTAAAGGTGCTTTCAAACTAATTTGTTCCTGTGAAAACTTGTGTATTTAAGCAACCCAGACAACTGCACATTCCCTTGAACTGCTCCCAAGACCAAGACCTCTCCAAGTGTTCTCAGGATCAGGTATCAGATCCCAGGTCCCAGGAACAGAATGATTGCTTTCACACAAAGTTGGCTTGGAAAGAGATTTTGGATCCTAGTGTGATTTGGATTTTAGGCTATGTGCGGACTGGAGCCCAAAGTTAACCAAATATGTTTATTTTTGCTATACTATTAATTGTAGGGCAGAAAAAGAGTTAAAAATAAGGGGTATTTATTTACCAAGTTTAACACAGTAAGATGCAGTAAAGAGCAAATAGATTTAAGACATAGATTAATTTAGACTCAAAAACATCATAATACATTTCCAATAATAGAGAGACATATTTTTATCACAATATTTAACTAGCTCAATTTTACCTGGATAATATTATGGACTTCATTAGCTTGAAATCATGCAACAAAATCACTGCATGATTACACTTCTAAATAAGCACATCATTTGAAATGCAGGATTTCTCTGTACCCAGATCACACATTTGCTATTAACAAGAATATTTTTGTTTGCACTCCTCCTTAATGAATTAACACTTCAGTGGTCCTGAAGATGGCCACTCAAGCTGATTCTGATGAATATCGACTATTAAAATCCTTCCTCTTAATATCTTGTATATTGGGAAGAGATTCTTGAAAAGTTCAGCAGGAAGCCTCTGTGGCTCCTCTGACAGCTGCTTGCTTCACTACGTGAGCTGGATGCATATGGGAGTGAGTGAGGCAGGCAGCAAAGCCAAGGCAGCAGTGTGAGCACACTCACTCACAGACACAGTGAGAAAGAGAGGGATGTTAGCGCTCTCTCTTTCCTCCGTGGGACAAAGCCTGTCTGTATGTATAATCTCTTTAATTGTTTTTCCTAGCTTTTATTTCAGCTCTGCTTCTGATGAATGTTCTGATGTGTCTGATATTAAGGTAGTGGAATTGGAGGATAACATTTTTGTGTTGCGTTCTGCTGTGAAGGGAGTGAAAAGTCTGACTCAGGTAACCGAGGTTTAATGTGCATTTCAAAAATATCACAAATCAGTTTCAGAGAAGTTTCAGTGTTGGGATTACTCCAGGGACTGCGTTTATTTTTGGTACAGAGTTTGGTTTCCAAGAGTGCACATGTTGAGAACTTGAGAGGGTTGTTATGGATGGGAGAAAATCGAGAAAAGAGGGATGAGGTGTGGAGAGAGGCAGAACATAATAAGAGAGAGAGCGATCGGGGGGGGGGGGGGGGGGGTCTTGCTGGTACATTTTTTCAGTAAGACAGCTGTCTTTTCCTCGACAAACAGCAGATTTAGAACAGCAGCAGTATCAGGCAGCATCCCATGGACAGACGAGAGAAGAATTGTGCTTGGGTTTAATGTCTGAAATGGAGTGTGTGGAGGAAACACCCCAGTCTGCTGGAGGCAGGCTACGTTGAGTGTTTGATGGTGGATCTTGTAACCTAAATCATAGCTTTAACAAAAGCAAGTTTAATTTTGTGGTTTAATGTCAAACCGGTTTCTCTCCAAACCATGTGCAAATATCTGTTTGTAGTGCCAAGTGACAATATGCAAATATATTTAATTATGAAAAATAGTTCCTCTACTGTAATGCAGTATGAGTCATATTTCAATAGGGCATGCTGTGGAAAGTTTGACTGTTTGACTGTTTTGGTTTTGCAAACAAATCTGGATCATGCTCAAAAGCAACGCAGTTGTCTCTGAGAGAAAACATCCAGTAATTGGAACATGTTTTCTATTTTTCAAAGAAAATCATTTTAAAACCTCAACTATTGTTCTTTTAAGTAAGTGGTCTGTTTAAGTGTCTCAAATGTATGTGTTGTGTTTATGCTCGTTTCACCTGGAAACGTTTAGCTATATAATTGAGAGGAAGATCTAGCATGTACTGAAAATGAGAGATTATAAACAACTAAACACTGGATTCGCAAAAGTATGCAAAATTCACAGCATAAAAACAGTGTTGCTTAAGGCATTTAGTGGCTTCCCATGCCTGGTCTGGGACTTAGAAAGATTCCCTGCAGAACTGATTTTATTGATTACGAAAGATTGTTGTACTTTTCTTGTAAATGTACGTTATCTCTCATCTTCTGTGCCTTTTCTGTTGCTGTAGGTATGTAGAAAAACGTATGTTGTTCAGTTCCTGTGTTGACTTTTCTATGCAAAACGACATTCGATATGTTGTTTGACATGTCAGTCAAATGCGCTCATGGGCGGGCCTAAATCCAGTCCTTCCCTAAACTAAAGATGCTGGTTACATTGAGCCCTTCTCTCAAGTTCTTCTCTGGATTTTCCAGTAGTCTTGATACGGAGTAGCTTGATTTTTTTTTATTTTGACTTTAGAGGGGTTATTTAGGTGATTGCAAAGCTTTTGCAAAGTTGTGTTTAGTTTATCCATTTTTCTTTCATTTAGTTGAAAGCAGATAAATTATGTTGAACTTAATATAAAAAAATCAGATGAACATTTTTTTGTGCCTTTCCCAGCTTAAACTTCACGAAAAGCAGGGAGTCTTCGTCACATTGCATGCTAAATGTGAATATGTTTGTTTGCACTAAGTCAAATGCATTCATTCTGATATTTTGATTCAAGTTTCATTCCATTACACATGTGCCAATGTGACAGTTGTGTAAACATGCAGGTGCATTGCAAACTTAACAGTATCAAACTGTTCCTCTCACGTTCCTCTCACTACTGAAGAATGCTACTATAGCATGTGTAAACATAAGAATCAGATTTGGGTCATAATTGAACACGTAAACAGAAAGTGAAAAAAGCAGATATAGCCAGCAAATCAGAATTGAGCATCAAGACATCAAGAAAGCAATGGGTGATCCATAAAGTGGTAGCACCTGTGAGAAAATTAGAAGAGGACAGCTGGGTATGATTAGATTTAATTTGGTCTAGGGAATTGTAGTTCAGAGGCGTCATGGTGGCGCAGTGAGTAGCACGGTCGTCTCAAAGCAAAAAGGTCGCTGGTTCTAGGCTCGGCTGGGGCAGATGGCATTTCTGTGTGGAGTTTGCATGTTCTCCCCGTGATCGCGTGGGTTTTCTCCGGGTGCTCTGGTTTCCCCACAAGTCCAAAGACATGTGGAATAAGTGAATTGAATAAGTATGATTGCCCATAGTGTGAATGTGTGTGTGAATGTTTCCCAGCGATGGGTTGCGGCAGGGAAGGGCATCCGCTGCGTAAAACATATGCCAGAGAATTGGCGGTTCATTCCACTGTGGCGACCCCGAAAGGGAATAAAGCCGACATGAAGATGAATGAATGAATTGTAGTTCAGAAAAACTGCTGAAGCATTTCTTGAAAACTTTTTCTTATACAAATACAGATTGCTGTCTGATGTACTGCTTACATTTGCAGTACTTTTTAACCTCCAGTTTGAAGCTTTATTTGAAGTTAATAATCTTTCTGTCCTTACCATTATTAATTATGGATTATGCTACTGCAATCTTATTACATGAGATGCAAATGAGATTGAGAATGAGAGATGGCGAAAGAGAGAAGGAGAGAGAAAATCAGAGTGAGGGCTATTTTCAGCATATATTACTTAATTAGGCAAAGCCTATTCGGTTTCAAAGAAAGAAAGGATCATAGATAGTGGTACTGATAAAATTAACTCAAATGACAGAACCTTCACAGCGTTTGGTTAACTTTCTCTCATCTGTTTCTGATGGTCTGATGTTAAGCACAGGAATTGCAGCTTCTAGTCGGTTTTTACCTAAAATCTTATTTAGTCTCAGCCCAGAAATTTGGCAACTTTCCTGTTGTTCAGCATGCACCTAACATGTCACAATGAAAAATAGGTTCCAGTTCAGCACTTTCAAACTTTGTTACTGAACTATTTTCACAGCTTCAGCAGAGTCTGTGAAAAAGTACAATTTTGTTATTAGCACCATACTATTTGTAAGCAATGAACTACAGCAATTTCACACTCGGGTGATAATAATGTTTGTGGTCAAATCAGACACACGCACAGAGGTTTCTTGGGAAAAATTAACATGATAATGTAAAAGTTGAAGTGCCTTTTCCTTTGTAGAGCCGGGAAGAGGAAGTTATGTTATTGGGAGATTAGAGCGCTTTCCTGATGCTGCTGTAGTCTAGTAAAAAAAAAAATTAAGGTTCATGTTACGTATCAAAGAGATAGCTCTCATAATTCCATATTTATTTTTAAACACACTATGAAAGTACCTACTTTTACAGTTATCATCAAATTCAGGGATTTCAATGTTAGAATTGAGAGCAAACTTGACTAGTATTCATATAAATGTGGTAGATTAATCATGATGAAACTAGGTGTTTACATTGTTGAAGAGAAATATAGATTAAGCCGAAGTTCCTTAGATTAAATGTGGACAAAAAATATAATATACCGTGCATCAGGTTGACTAACCATAGCTTTTAGGGTGTGAAATTAATTTCTGTACTTTTTTCTGTTTAGTTTCTGAAGAGCAGATTGATAGATAGTCAACTGGCTGATATTACTCACAATTCACTTTGCTCAGGTGGGAAGTGTTTTCTGTTCATTCAACACTACATGTGATATGTCTCAGTTTTAAAGAAGAATGCAGAGAATTGTATCTTTTGTTTGAAGGTTTTAACATAGAATGAATTAAAGAAGTTAAGTTCTTGCACAAAGTGTAAGTAATGATGTTGTGAAAACCAGTTTGATGACCAGTCACATGATGTTTTAGTGTGTCCAAGACTGGACTGTGCACACTTTCGTTTTGACAAAGTACAATGTATGTACATTTTCTCGTGAAAATTACCATCTACTTTAAGGGTGTAGTATAAGTGTTTGGATTTGAATGTGGCTACAGAATATCATCAGAACCAAACTGGGAAGTAATTAGGACAAGGAAGTGTGGGAGCCAAGAGGCAACCTCCTCCTTTCCCTCTTGAAGCGTAATAGGATGTGACTAAACTGAAGTCTCCTGGCTGACTTTCATTGGAGCAGAATCCGACATTTCACCACGTAGGCTGGAACTTCTGGTTTGTTTGAAATCAAGACTCTAGAGGAGAGCCCATAGCGCATATAAGACATCATGGCATAATATAATGGTACAAAATTGTGACAAAACCCCCCAGAAGACCTCTACATTCTGGCTAACTAAACAGTGAACCTGAGAAAAATGAACTCTTATTCATGAGATTATTCATGTATCAACATGATCCAGGCGCTGGTCACGTTTAATTTATTTTGATTGTACAATTAAATTTTTCACTGATTGTATTAGGGAAATAGCACATTCTTTTAAGTTATGAGTCTCAAAGTGAGCTGCACAATTTCTGTACAACTTTGCTCCAACCTTAACCGAACACACCTGGTTCTACTAATAGGCTCTTCTTGGCTTGTTTAAAGCTAATGGTGTGACTCTTGAAACAGTACAAAATCAATTCTGGATTTTGATAACCCTGATTTAGATCCTTTTATTGAATTCACAAAACAATTTGTAGATGTTTGTACATTTGTATAGTTGTATTTGTTGGCAGCAATAAATCAATCTATAACATTTACAAAACATTCTTAAAAATTGGCAGGCAATCTAATATGTCTCAGCGAAGCACTTAGAGTTTTTTCTGTATTTGAAAACAAGATGTCCCATGTATTCTAATTTGAATAGTACACATCCTGAGTAGTGTTCAAATTGATAACTGTTGAAAGTAAAAACTAAATCCAGTCAGATTTTAAAGGACAAAATATAAAGTGGAATTAATCTATTAAAAAGAAACTATATACTTTTCTTTTCCAAAAAGAGTAAGTGTGTTGAAGGGAACAAACCTTATTATGTGAGAGGGTCCCCTCGTTCCTAATAGTGTTTCATTAGGATAAAACTAATTTATTATTTGGATAGATTGGATTACAACAGGTACCTGATTTGAATGCCCCCATAGTGTTTGAAATTCTGACAAACTGCATTAGGTGTATGGCCAGAAAACTTTAGTAGTAACTCTGTTGACTAAGAGCTTGTTTAATGATGTCATCTACTTGTCAGGAAAAGGGACAAACAAGGACTGCAATTAACAATTATTTTGATATTCGATTAGTTGGGTGAATATTTTTTCGATTTACCTATTATTTAGATAAAAAACGAAATGCTTCTTTAATTTGATGATTTACTTATAACTACATGAAACAGTAAGTCAGGGTGTTAATACAGAGTATAGAATTTACTAATCTTTAACTTTTACGATTTAAATTTTAAATGAAAGACAATGTTTGCTTTTAAACAGAAACTTTTATAAACACCTAAAATAAAAGCACATATGTAAAAATCAAAACAATTGTTGAACTTTTATTATAATCACATTATGAAATTAGGACAAAAAAATTCAGAAAATGATATTAAGCTGCCAGACGTGTTAAAATATCAAAATGATAAACAATTCATAAAAAGTTAACTGTATATATGTGTGTACCGCAGTTTGTAAACTAAAGTTAAAGGAATGACACCATTGTTTTACACTGAGGTTTCTGCTCTAAGTTGTGCAAAAGAACATAATTTTATACACATATTTTTTAGGACACATTGACCTCTAACCTCTAACTTTCATTATGGCACAATTGCTAATCTACACATAATGTTCAGCTTGAATTAAAATGGATTTAAAGCTTTTTTTTATTTTAGAAGAGTCAAAGCGGTGGCAGTGGATTGGTGCATCTTGTGGTCGAGCTCCTCAGTAATGTCACATGAGCAGCCCAAATAATCAACAACAGCATTTGTCGATTTTAAGGATTAGTTGTTTCAGCCCAAGAACAAACCAAACATCTTACAAGCTAGACTCGGCATCATGTGGTTTGGTAACTGAGCTGTACATATGACAATTTGTGCATTATCCAATTCAGATGATTCTGTCTATAGCTTAGAACATCACTACGTCAATAAATAAGCTATAATGAAAAACTATATCAAACTGAAGGTTACTAGCCCGGTCTCTCTTTCTGTCCTGCTGGATCTGTCATCATTTCTTCTGTCTCTTCCTCTTTCACCTGTCTTGGTTACACAGTTTCACCTGCCACTCTGAGAGATATGGTCCCTTGTTGCCTGTATGTCAGTCTAAAAGGCTCAGCTTCCTTCCTATTACTTATTCTCTTCAGCATCCTTTCTCATCCGTCATATGTTTTATTATGGACATTTTTCAAATGTTTTTTTTTATGTCTTTTCCACCATAATCTTAAAATATTTTTTATATTAAAAATAATTGCATAATCTTTCTGTGGTTTTCTACTTTTGCTCGTTATACTTAATTTATGACGGATCTTTCTCACATTTAATTCTCTATCATATTGCTTTCTTATACTTAATTTGGTCACTGGTTAATTTTAACCTGTGTGATTATGCTTCTGTACAGATAAGATATTCAATTCTTAGGCATTTTCCTCACCTGATTCTCCCTTCCTTACTAAGCATTCTAATCTGATTGCTTTTATTACCTGCACTTTTTAACTCTATGCTGGCTTCTTTACAGTGTGTCATTGATTGAAGGTAGATTAAAACCAGAACGCTAGATTCTAGAGGTTTGCATTCACTGGTTGTTTTAAATGTTAACAATAAATCAAAACCTAGTCAAGTCCACTTTATTACACAAGCTACCTGAGCATTTTTGGAGATTCATGGATTTCATCCACGTTCTGACCCAGAGTCAGATGATGACTTAAAATTTAAAAGCACATAGTATAGGCCTTAAAAACCATATTAAGTTTTCTCCACATAATTATTTTTCTGATGTCCATGTAAAGCTAAGTTGATATGTGTTTTTGTTTGTTGCTGGGGTTTGCCAGAGGTTGAGAAAATGCTCCTAAATGTTTAAAAAACATGAAAAAGATGATTAGGGTTGCCAGAGTTTAATAAATCTCTCATAAATGCTCAAAATTATTATTATTATTATTATTATTATTATTATTAATAATAATAATAATATTATTATTATTCTCTTGGTAAAATATGGCGTTCAGTGTGAACAGTAAAGCAAGAATTTCATTGTATAGGGAAACCAGTACTGTGCGATTTGAATCTTGAAGCTTTGAATCTTGAAAAAATCTTAAAAGTGATTGTTAGGGTTGCCAGATATTGATATCAACGTTAAAAAAAGTTAAATGTGATTCTAAAGGTTGACAGAGATTGTGAAAATGCTCATAAATACTCAACTTTGTAAAAGGCATGTTTAGGGTTGCCAGAGTTTAAGAAAATGCTAAAAAGTGGTAGGTTAATGTTGGTTAAAAGCTCAGAACTGGAACTAACCATGTTTTTGACATAGTTATGTAAGAGTAAATAAAGCTTCACACATTTAATGCTGCCCTACATTGCTCTAAAAGAATGAATCTGTTTAAAAGATTTTATCTTTTCTGTGCATTTAGGGTCAATCAGAGGGTTTGTTTAAAGAATAATTTACTTAAAATTGTAGTGTCTTTTTCTAAATCAGTTTTCTTGTGTCACACCATATCAAGCTTACATCCACCGGTACAGGAGCAGGCTTAACGTAATAATAAAGGTTCAATATGTACATTGTGGCCACAACTGCCAGTGGGAAAAAAAAGCCGACCATGTTATCCACCCTTTCCTCTCCCCAGATGACAGGTAACCAGATTGACATTCAGCTATTTTTTTTGTGGCACATGCACAGTACTATTTATCCTTTTAATCATGCTTTGTTATGGTTTGAAAAGTAGTGAATAGCAAAAGTAGTGTATAGCAAAAAAGCATACAGCCCTGAAGTTCAGTATTTGCAATCAGTAATAAAATCTGCTTGATAAACCTGATACATCAGGAATCCCAAAATTGCTAGCTCGACATCCTGGGGCTATTGTGTCTTCCAGTCGGGTTATCAAAATGTATCTCTGTCCTGCCTGTCGGGTACTTTACAGGGTGGAATATACAGTAGTAGCTCGAGATAGGAATGCTTCATGTTATGAAAAATCCAAGGTACGTAAGTCTACTCAAAGAATATTTTGTTCCAAAATACAAAAAAGCACACAATAAATACATATTTGACATTTAAAATTAAGGCAGAAGACAAAAATGGGTATCACATGACTACATTCAGCTCACCCCCAACAGTTCTGCTCTCCTATTGGTCAGTTCCAGCCCTGACGCTGTTTGTTGAGGCTTAGTAGCATCCTGCTCTCCTATTATTCAGTTTTATATGGGATTACTTTTAAATCAATATTATTTGCAAATGCGTGACTCCATCTGCAAATGTGTATCGAGCCAAGCATTTGCAAATAATATTGCTATAAAAATAAATCCCATAGTTCTCGCCCCCGTTGCTGGGCTGAAGCGTAGCATGCCGCTCTTCTATTGGTCAGATTAAACCCCTGAAGCGTTCTTCCTGTCTTCCCTTACTTTTACATTTTCAGTCCTAAACTCGTAAATATTTTCATGCTGCTTTTTTAGCAAAGCGTATTTTTATGGCCGTGGCCTCATCCGACACTGCCATTTTGCCTCTTTCGAAAGGTAAGGGCTATTTTTTTCATTATTTTTATTTTGCTTTCATTTTTGATTCTGTTGTCAGTGCTTTATTTTTATTTATCAGATGTATAATGTGTACTTTTAAGGAGTGAAGAATCCTACTTTTTCCCTAATTTTTCTCTGGTTTTCTATGTTATTTTGTCTTTTTAGTGTTGTTTCTGTGTGGCTTGGAACGGATGAGGCATTTTACAGTTACAACCTGCTTTCGGCATACGAAAGCCGCCCTGGAACGGCTTAAGTTCGTATCTCGAGGTATCACTGTATGTCAAGGCTTAGCGTTCGCTTACAAATATAATTGAGTAATTATGTTCTATGTAGTTTTCAAGCAATGGGAAGTCACTATAAATATGGGTAATATTAAAATTGGGTTTGAATTTGCACTTGCTTTTTTTTTATCTTACTTTCACTTTTGATCCACCATTGCGTAAATATCGCATACGAAGCGGCAGTACTGATTTGTCATGGACATATTTGTCGTGCATTAATGCCTACGAGATCATCCTGTCAGTCATTACCTTCCTCACTTGACTCTCACAGCAAGCTTAAATGAGATAGAAATGGTTTGCTCAGTAGAGAGAATTTCAAATATCACATACGTTTATGTATGTGTATTTGTGAAAAGAAGTGCATGGATATATTTTAGTTCTGCTGGGCCAAATAAGACAGATTAGGGTGAATAATGGACAGCTTAAGAAACGCAGACAGCCACAAAGCTGAAAAG
Organism: Danionella dracula; assembly: GCA_900490495.1. Classification (NCBI taxonomy): domain Eukaryota; kingdom Metazoa; phylum Chordata; class Actinopteri; order Cypriniformes; family Danionidae; genus Danionella; species Danionella dracula. Next base: position 8,428,730 of record UELW01000522.1, on the reverse strand, counting down.
TTCAGAAAAATCTGACAATGAGGCAAAAAGAAAGCGCATTTGAAGTTTCATATTCAGAATTTCTCTTTTACAAGTTCATATAAATATCTGTTCAGTTAGAACCAAATATTTGAGTTAATTGTAATTTGACTGTTTTATACAGTTGTAGTAATTTGTTTTGAAAATGTTTCTGATTAATTTTTTGTTTTCTTTACAAAATTCTACATAAAAATATCTATTTATTTCCAGGCTACCTACATTTATTTTAGGCTACCAAAAACAGAAGAGTGCCTACCTGAAGGGCTACAAGGGATTTAAAAAATTTGCGAGCCCTGTACATGTTTATTTATGGGTAAAGGATGAAAAAGAGCTGTGAAGGAGAATTTGGCAGAAATGAATGCGAGCTAAAGAAATATATTTTTGAGCTTGCATAATGTTTATGTTTAATACAGAAAACCATGTGTGCAAAGCTGTTTTGTAGCTGTTCTTGTTTAAACAATAATTTCAGTCTATTTTTGCCAATGCATTTCTAGTATGTTAGTTTCTTGTCTCTTCCATGATGGACAGGGCATTTAATCATAATTCTTAAAAATTTTAAATAATTCTTGCTTTACCTTTGGAATCTAATCCACTGTTTGCAAACATGCAGTTTTTAGAAAAATTATGTTGCACTTTCTCTCTTCTGTTTCTCTGTTTATTTTTGGTCAGTTTAAATATTTTTTCTCTGCAATACGTGCCAACACTCTGGAGTGTATCCATTTTTGGACAAGTCACAATGATCAGCTGGCCCAGCTACCTGTTGCTGACCTTAACAGCAGCTGCTCAAGTGGCGTGAAAGTGGGTTAGGTATGCGCTCTGGGTCAGGGGTGGAGACAGCAGGATTGAGGAGGTTTAATAACATTTTATAATAAGGCACAGTAGCCAGAGGCTGGAATCTAATAAAGGTGGTGCCTCCCTCAGGGCCTGCTTTTGGATCTACAGATCTGCAATATTAGGGCAGAAATGAATAGAAAGTGATATATGGAACATGATTGAATAGTGGGCTTTTAAATCTATTTCAGGAAATGATTTCACTAGCTTATAAATCCTCCTCTTTCTCCTCTGATTAGCCACACACGAGTCATATATTATCGGAAGAGCTTTGGACCTGGAAATTAAAGAAGGTCTTTCTGAATGCTCATTAATTCACTCTGCCCTGGATATTTCAGTGCTGCTTATTTATTCTTTGCTTGTACACAAGCAAGCTCTCAAGGGGTTTAAAGGTACTCTGTACTATAAAGCAACAGAAAACAGTTTGTCGGTATTGATTATATTTGTATTATATATAGTTTGTCGGTTTATCGATTATTGATATATTGATATATTTTTGGTACACAGTGTGAAATTATTTCAACGAGTTACTTTCCACATTCAAAACACTCAATATTAGGAACACAAAGAGGTTAATGACATCATATAATAGATACTATTTTGTTGTTATAATTTCATTACAAAAGCAAAAAAGTAACGTAAAAAGAGTAACAAGGCAATTTATTTATTATTGTATATAACATTTTCGTACAGACTGGAAACTCAAAGTGCTTTACAGAAGAGTTAAACAGATCATAGATAAAACAGACAATAAAGCAGTTTAGAGATAAAAAGCATGGGATAAGGAACAGGCGTTCAGAAGCATATTGCTGTTTAAACAGCAGTGCTCAGTCGTACAATTAAATAAATGTGTTTTAGTCTTGATATAAATGTGACTAAAATTTTAGCTCCTCTAATGCGTTCTGTAAACTGGTTCCAGCTGAGGGGCAGCATAGTAATCAAAAAGAAATTCTCCTCTGTTATGTACTTTGATGTTCAGCTGTTTACTTTTACCACACCAAAATGATGATGCAACTAGGCTTAGGATGTAACAATAAGGTGGAAAAACAACAAAACACAAAGAATAACTTGATACAAACAAAACAAATGCTTTATTAACAATAACACGACAGAGAAGGAAGATCACAGAGTTCTAAGTCCCTAAAGAAAATGTGAAGCTCTAATCTACACTAACTTATTATGAATATACACTGAAAATGATTACAATGAGCAAAGCTGGTGCACATTACCAAACTATGGTGTGAATAAAAGAAGGTAATTCTACATGAATATGTACGTCACATGATGTGTTACGCTGCCCTGGAGATTCTAAGACATCACGAGTGACAACAACGGGTAGGAAACAGAAGTCAACTCAAAGAGTATGAGGTGTGCATACAGAGCAGATAACAGAAAGCAAACATAAACATAAAATTACTGCAAAAGCAGCCCAGGGGCTGTAACATTGACTTATAGATGAGCAGCAGCACTTTAAAATCTATTCTGTCTATGCCTGGTGATAAAAGCATTGACTAGTTTATCTAGATCCTGACTGGAGACAAAGCATCTAATCCTTGAAGTATTTGTGAGATGATAATAAACATCAGTTATTACTCTTACTTGACTGGTGAAAATTTACCATTGTTATTGTTCGGTCCCATGAACTGAAGAGAGCTAATTGAAAAGTTAAGTGACCCATGAAGTGACAGGATCTTACCAAAAACAAGAGTCCTAATGTGACTCGTCATTTAAGTTTCAAAAATGCGGGGCGTCAAAATATCATTTAGGAATGCACATTTTCCTTGAGCTGAAATTTGGAAGAAATTTTTTTTTATTTATAAACTTAACAGGATCATAATCTCCCAAACACACAAAAGCCCCTTTCACTTTTTGCATTGCTTTTTATGATAAAACAATGCATTTTAATGCAAGGGAACGCTTTGTACAAAAAGTGGAAGAGCTGTCTCCTGCAGGCGAGTCTCGAAGAGGACAATTAGCCGATCATGCAGTGGCTCTTTTACATTAAAGAAGCACACTTGATCTGTTTACATGGTGCGAGAAGAGAACTCTTTCTATACAACTGAACAAAATAATAATAATAATTCTTTCAATTTATATAGCGCTTTTCCAGTGCTCGAAGTAGCTTTACAATAGTCAGAGCATTATTCATACCACCGGTGGTGGTAAGCTGCATTGGTAACCCTCTGCTGCCCTGGAGCAGTCTGACTGGGCGAGGCTGCCATTTTGTGTCAACAGCCTTCTGTCCACCAACAAAGCCAGAACGGCAAAACGGACCTCGAGGGATTGAACCAACAACCCTCGATTACAGGACGACAAATTCCACCACTTTCCACTCCACAGAAATAATTCTGTTTAAAATGTTGTTCAAATTTCCACTTCTGCACCATTTTAACATCAACAACAGAAGCTTCTCTCTCTCAAAAACTTAATGGTTTAGCACAAACAGGAAACACTTGCAGCCTACCCATGATCTGTACAGGAAGTACTTTATAGATCTTTATACATTAATTATTATTAATACGGTAATTCTTTCATACTATGTTTGTAATAATCAAATACAAATGGAAATCAAAGAAATAAAGATACAAATCCTGGAAGCTTAAAATTCACTGCCCTAGATATATTAATTCTGTGTGCATTAAATTATCAAATGTCAAGGGTAAGTTTGTTGGCATCAGAATTCACTGTAATATAATGTAATGTTGCGCAAAACAATCCCAACACTACACAATATATTGCAATGCAATATTACAATACTGTTGTGCTAACTTTCATTTTAGCTTCAATTATCATTCGTAACTTAAGACAGCTTAGTTTAAATAGAATAGTTTTGATAGAATATATTTGTTAGTTGAAGGATTTGAGATGGCAATATGTAGATCCACTTCTATCAATGACAGCATCATTATTATACTGAGTGGTGGTTTTATTGATTAAAGATTTTACTTCATCTGACTGTCTGTTGGCTTTAGTGAATGACAAGGAAATCCCTCTGGGTTTGTGTGCCTAATCTTCTTGTTCTTCAAAGTGTTGTCAGTCTTTGTTCTTTCAATCTTTGTTTTGAGGCAGATTATCAAGAGACTGGAGAATACACCTTCTCATGAGACTTTGTTCTTTTATAAGTGTTTTTGCATTCACTCACATTTCCATGACTATGTTTTCATGTTCCAAGATTTTTCATGACCCCGATATACATTTAAAATTTAACAAAGCCCACATTTGGTTCTTGTTGTAAGGTAATTAGATCAATAGAGTGACTATTATGAAAGAATAGTAATGTAATAACATTCATTCATTCATCTTCATGTCGGCTTTCTTCCCTTTCGGGGTCGCCACAGCGGAATGAACCGCCAACTCTCTGGCATATGTTTTACGCAGCGGATGCCCTTCCAGCCGCAACCCATCGCTGAGAAACATTCACACACACATTCACTCTTTAACACTATGGGCAATCGTTCTTACTCAATTCACTTATACTGCATGTCTTTGGACTTGTGGGGAAACCGGAGCACCCGGAGAAAACCCACGCGATCACAGGGAGAACATGCAAATTCCACACAGAAATGCCACCTGCCCCAGCCGAGCCTAGAACCGGCTATATATTATTCCTTAGTATAATATCTGAAACTTAAAAAAGCATGCAGCTGGTATCAATGAATGAAGTGACTCAAATGAGCATTTAATAAGAGATAACAAACATTTAATATGTGCTAGCAAAATATGTTTTAATAGTTAACTAACCTTTTTCACAAGACCTAACAAACATGTTTAATAAGAGGTAAAAAGAGGTATTTTTAAGTAATGGATACTTATGGAATATTTGCAATAAAAAAACATAGAAACAATACTGAGAAGTTGGGAGAATGACAGAAGGAAAGTACAAAACAGTTAACCCATAAATAATAGAAGATTATCAATTAAAATTAGAAATAGGTCCATGTTTTGTTACATTTTCACTTTAACATGCTCCAAATTCCCATAATTTTGGATATTGAGTCAACCTTTAGAAGGTTTTACAGATGCTGGTATGGAACAAACATTTTTTGAAGGCTGAAACTAAGTGCAAACCTTTCTTTTTGATTAGCGTAAAAATAAGTAAATAAGGAATTTACTGTACTACATTTATACATTTAGATTTAACATGTTACAGTCTTCTTGCTCAAGTGCAGTTTGCAATTTATTTTAGCTAATTATTTTTGTGTGAAGCGAAACGTTTATTTACCAGGAAAGCCACATTGAACTAGATGTTTTCAAAAGGCTTCAATATCATTTTATTATCCTTCTTTTATCCTCATCGATTGGCAAAGTGACTAAAACAACTTAATTGCTGGGCCAGTCATCTGCTGGTGTCATTTCACAAAGTAACACTACTGAAATATTAATATGAGCACATAATGGACATTTTTCATTTCAAAATGGCAAATAAAAACACAATTGGCAAAATATCCCAAGCAGTAAATCATGGGTTACTGTGCCAAGATTGGAAAGCAGATTGATTTCTTTGAGTCAAATGAAAAATGCCATTTTCTTCATGTGAGAGATGGGCCGTCAACTTTTTCTTATGAAATGGCTGAAATACACTTTGTGCAATAATTGATCTTTTTCTTACTTAGAAATCTCCAGCTTGCTGTCCTGACTACTAATGGTAGATAATGGGATGTTTCCTGTGTTGTTACACCACAACTCTGTTGTGGTTCAATGAAGCACCACCAGTTAAGTAGTCTAATTGTAGAAATGGTCCATCAATTAACCATGCTGCATATTTGAAAATAATTTACATTGAGCAACATTTTTCTACATTTATATGTATGTTACAAATAAGGATTCAGTCAATGTGAGACTTGGTGATCTGTTTTTGTAGTGCTAGTCATATACACACTTTTATGTTTTTAATCAGCAATTGACAAATTAAAAGTTTTTTTACGATGAATTTTGTGACAGATGCTATAAGCTCCCAGGAAAAATCTTTAAAAATGTGTAAAGTGCTTTTCTAGGCACTTAAAAGCACTTCATATATTGAGAGTGTGGCTCCCTTAACCCACCATCATCGTGAATGATCCATCTGGATAACATATTTTTATAAATCTTTATTTTGTGGACTGAAACACTTTGTCTTACTAGTTTAAGTAATAAATAACATCAAATATGTCTACCATTATAGATTAATTTTTGATCCTGTTCTATCCCATGACACAGTACTAAATAATTTCTTACCATTAATTCAGCCGGATGTCAGCATTAGTACTGTACGATATCAATCTTTGAGCAAGCTTTTATCTGAGAAATCTTTTTCTCAGTAAATTAGGAGCCACAGATCTTCTTTGGGAGATTTTTCTGTTCATTGTCATTAGTAAGGTCTACCTCCATTTGCGACCTTATTAGGAGATCTGTCCCATCGGTTCATCACTTTAGCAGCCAGAGTGAAAAGGTCAAGCAGGTTTCAACTATTGTCATTATTTATAAATACAGCAGTTAAAGTAATCACACACTGTCAGTATTCAAATGGATGTTTAGATAAAGGTTCCTAAGATTGTATTGCAATTAGGTAAATGGTATAGGTATAAAAAAGCAGAAATACTTGAGAGTACAGAAGGTTATTTACAGTATCTACAAGTTTTTTTGCCCTATTGAGATTGGATGATAGAGACAGAAAGGAAGAAGTATAGAGATTGGCTTGGGGTTGGGAAAGGCACAATATACCAGAGTGCAAGACATTTTTTGTAGGCTTTTTATTATAAGTTTATTAAACTCATTTGAGGTGTGAACCTAATTCTCAGTTTGGTTTCAATTAGGGGTGGGCATAGATAATTTTTTTTATCTAGATTAATCTAGATTGAAATGCCTCATTTGAATTCTGGCAGAGGCATTCTTAACAATTGTGTGGCCTTTGGGTCAAAATTACCCGTTTCTCATTTTTACAAGAATAAATATGTTACAACGGTATATTATTTTCTAGTAGGGACTGGTTGCAATAATTCAAGATATGTTCTCTATGTTGCTTGAATTTGAGAAGTCATATATGTTAATGTGTTATGGAGTAAAATTTAGATTTTTAATTGCTTTTAAAATGGTAATACCCCACAAAGGTTAAGCAATTTATACGTTGATGAAAACAAGTACTTTTAGATAATTTAAAGACAAAGATGGATATATTAACAGCTGCAGACTCTCGCCATCCTCAAAGCAAAACAAAAAAAAGTAATTTTGATCCCAATATTTAATATTTGGGAAGTATTTGGGATACATGTTTTTATTTTTCGATTCCATATTTAGTTGTTATATATATATATATATATATATATATATATATATATATATATATATATATATATATATATATATATATATATATATATATATATATATATATATATATATATATATAATTTTATAGTTTCCCAATTTGTATTTTCATGCTCTCATCCAAATCTCAAGATACAACTATCTTTCACTAATCACAAAACTCCATGGAATGGTGCCCTTTCTCTTCAGATAACTGAGAAGTCTTAGACATTTTAAAGTTAGAATTTTAAATTTTAGAATTATGTCTGTGCCATCTATCAAGCTCTACATGACCTTTGAGATATTGCAGATTGAGATATGCAAATTGAGTTCCATTGGTTTGACCGTTTGCGGTTATGAGGAAAACATAAAATGTTAAGAATATCAAGAATGTGATCAAAGTCTTCATGAAAGTAACTGTGTTGACAGGTTTCAGTATTTGTCAGAATGAAAAGACTAGTTAAATAGATGTTTTTTTTTTTATTAGCGCAAAATAATCTGTTAGTCTATAGAAATCTAAACATCTAAAATATTTTCCCACACTTTGAACCCTGTAACTTATTTATTAAATTTTTGGAGCTAGTCGCTACCTGTTGATGCTCCTTTTTAAGCACTGTATAATAACAGAGAATTGTTAAATGCTTCCAGCAAGCTTCTTCTCATAGCCGAATGGCAGACTTGTCCTGAGTGGAGGGAAAGTTTATGTCTTGTGTAAGTCTGAGAAAGGACGTAGACACATTCGGCACCAAGTCTGGGTCCAACTTATCCTATGTGAACACACTAAGCTTGTAGAAATTTACCTGCTTCTCCAGGAGTTAATACTGGATGAAGGCGGTCTTCAATGCTCCTTCAGCCAAGCCTGCAATTCCTCCAGAGAGTCCTTGTTCATCAAAGTTCCAGCCTTGGTGTGAATGCGCAGTTATGCAGCACATGACAAAGAGAGAGAGAAAAATAGATTGAGCCTATACTTGTGTATTTGAAGTCGTTTTTTTCTCCTAAATTTAGTTGTTGCATCTTACATTTTGGTACTCTGTATATGGCTGTAATTATGGCACGCAAATAGAATTTTGAGGAAAAAAAAATGTCATTCCAACATTTCAATCAAGGTCTAGAAAGTATAGTTCTATAATTTTTTTTAGAATGTTATGTTCCATTTTTTTTCACTGTAACTGTATCATTTGCTTAAGTCAAGCCAAAACATTAGAATTACAGAATGCATGTAAAATCCCACAGTGGCTCAGATTCTGTCAAGTTGTCTTTGCCTGCCTGACACAGGCAGAAATAGTAACACATTGAACAAGCTCACTGGCACCAATAGGTTGAGTGGGCTGAGGCTGGATTAGAGCTTCCCACAGCTCACATTTCTGAGGAAGTGTTTGTTGCATTTCACAGTACTGCTGTCAAAATGCATCTCATATGTTTGCATAATTACACAAAAAACGATATTCAAAGGATTTCCAAAGTGATTTTGTGGTTGACAAAATGTTTTAGTTTTTAAATATTAGAAAAACATACAATTAAGTTGAAACTTCTTTAAGATACATTGAAATGGATTACTTACCCTGATACTGTGTTGTCAATAAATCTTACAAGGAAAGCTCCCTCAAGAATTCTAATGAGAGATTCCTCATAAGAAGGAAATCTGGTTGAACCTGACATCAAATTGAATGTTACCTTATGCACAATTCTTTTTGACTCTGAAGGATTTATATGGTAGTAAAGTTGGCATCTAGCCGGTGGCCTGAAAGTTCAGTTTTGATCTAAAAATGTGTATGTTGTATCGGAAGCTGAGGCTTCAATACTGTCCAGATTTCATGCTTCACTTCCTTTCATGTACACAAATGAAAGTATCACCTGTGCCCTGTTTGGACTAATTTAGTTCTTATCTTAATTTAGTTCTTATAATAATTAACTCTTATCTTTAATTGTTATGTCACCAATAACACAGTCTAGGGGGTTCAAAATGGAGTAGAACAGAAAGGTTGGTTAAAGTTGTGTGTGGTTCAACATATGGCTAGACAAAATCATCAAACCAGCATAAAAGCCAACAAGAACAACTATTTGAGAGGTGTATTTATTCTCAAATAAAATACAATTTCAGAACATAACTTAAACAGAACACATGTCTCCATAAACAACATAAAATACTAAATAACATAGACTAAGCTAAATAAGCAAACTAATGATCAAAGTATTACCAATATAAACAAACAAAAGAAAAATAGAGAAGGTACTTCTACCCCTTTTTCAACTCACTAGAAGTAAACTAAAATTCTAAACATACAAATTCTATTAATGATCTAGGAACAAACAGCTCTGAAGGATTATTTTATGCAACACAAAGCTAAAGAAGTAGAGACTCAAACTCCTACAGAGCTTCCAAACATACTCGATACAATACAGTCCAAGTACAAACTAAGGTTTAAAAAAACATATTAGAAGGACAAATATGTCCTTGGACATAACATTAATATTTACTGATATCTGCATTATTATTGTTATTGCATAATTTTTCTAGACATTTGACCACTTTCACGTGTTAGCTGAAATTACATCTTTTCTTTATTTTATATATTTTTTTGTTTGTGGAATTTATGTCATATAGCCATTTCACCCTTAAATTCTTTAAACACCTATGCAGTTTATGCTTGCAGTCGCTGGATCTTTCTAAGAATATTGTGACCTTACACACCAGCCAGTAAAAACGCAGGGCATAATGTGTAACTTTCCTTTTTCTGTGATTGATTCTTTTTTTGTGTAACACAATGGTTACTTTTGTAACTCCCGTTCCCCGAATAGGGAACGAAGACTATTGTCGATGACAACTATGGAAAGCTCCGCTAAGCGGGCTCTTTTCTCTCCACACTATTTCAAAATGCCAACCTGTGAATGTGCTAATGGTCACGTGATCACGTTGTCCCACATAAAGCGGAATCAAGCGTGACAATTACGTTCCCTATCAGTCAGTCACTACGACTTATGTCAGTGACGACTATGGGAATGCCCTGCAAAACGCTACAACCTAGGTCCTTCCGAGGTCCTAGGCACCGAGCAGGCACTCCTCTGACCTGACCTTAATTATAGACTATTTAAAGAGCAATCAGGCAATAGACTATTTAAAGGGCAATCGGGCAACAATTTTCTCATACTGACTCATACCAGAGGAGGGGCATCAATCCCAGAGCTGAAAGGAGACAGGTTTAGAAACAGCCTTCCATATCGTCTGCTTTTCTCCAAAGCATACAAAGAGACGATCAGAACTTTTAAGGTCCTTTCTACATAGATTATCAGTGCTCGAACTGGGCAATTTGGACTAGGGGCTGGTACTGTCTCCTCTCTGGGCCCACCCTCT